>CM059441.1:28915899-28993399 GCA_030390025.1 Squalus acanthias
CTCTCACACACTCTCTCTCATCCCACACCTCTCTCACACATCTCCTCTCTCACCACACTCTCTCTCACACACTCTACTCTCACACACTCTCTCTCTCACCACACTCTCTCTACACACTCTCCTCTCTCACACACTCTCTCTCACACACTCTCTCTCTCACACCACATCTCTCTCCCTCACCTCTCTCTCTACACACTCTCTCTCTCAACAACACTCTCTCTCACACTCTCTCACACACTCTCTCACACACTCTCTCACTCACACACTCTCTCTCCACACACTCTCTCTCTCACACAACTCTCTCCACCACTCTCTCCCTCAATTTCTCTCTCCACACACTCTCTCTCTCACACACTCTCTCTCACACTCTCTCACACACTCTCTCTCTCACACACTCTCTCTCACACACTCTCTCTCTCACACACTCTCTCTCACACACTCTCTCTCTCACACACTCTCTCTCACAGTCTCTCTCACACGCTCTCTCACACTGAGAGAGGATTGCTAGTTTTTTGTGTCCAGGAGCCAGTATATACTCAGGAAATTACGGCCACTCTCTAAACCTCTCCCTGAGCAGGGCTGGGCCGTGTCACGGGATAAACACTGCCCTTTCACCCCTGGGACCGAGGGCTAGATTTTCATTTCCAGCCAATCCCCAGCACCGATGTTAGGCCTGGGTGACACGATGGAAATCTACTCCCTGGACTCAGTTACCCCAGACCGACAGGGTGAAGGGTTCTGGGGGAGAAATTGATTTTGGGCGGCTTTGCAAAAGAGCCAATGATAAAGGAAGTCAGGTGGGTGTGAAACGCTCTGCTGATTCACTTCCGTCTCACTCCTTTCTGTCTCCACTGCCTGTTGAAATCGTCAAAATAAATAAATCACATTAGATGGCAGTCTCCGACCACCGAACAGTTGGAATGAAAACACAGCAGAAAGCTGCCCGTAGCGTGGCACTAATTGGCAATCGCATTCCAGGAGGGCATAAGCATAGCTGTGCGGGCAATGTAAAGGTCACATTGATCCAGTAAGGGCAGGAGGGAGAGGGAGCTTAACTCTTTATATTAACACATTCCAAACCCAAAGAGGAGCTGATGAAACTGAGACACCCACAACAGGCTGGGCACCTCAAGCCATCCATGTTGGTGACTGATGGCAGTGAGACTGCGCCAATCTCCGACTCAATAGAGGTATTGAGTACAAAAGTAGAGAAGTTTTGCTGAACCTTTACAAAGCGCTGGTTAGGCCACAACTGGAGTATTGCGTCCAGTTCTGGTCACCACACTTTAGGAAGGATGTGAAGGCCCTTGAGAGGGTGCAGAGGAGATTTACCAGAATAGTTCCAGTGATGGGAGATCTTAGCTCCAAGGACAGGTTGGAGAAGCTGGATTTATTTTCATTAGAGCAAAGGAGGTTGAGGGGTGATTTGATGGAGGTGTACAAGATTATGACAGGTTTGGATAGGCTAGACGGGGAAAGGCTGTTCCCACTAGTTGATGGTATAAGGACTAGAGGACACAGATTTAAGGTTTTGGGCAAGAGATACAGGGGGGACGTGAGGAAACACTTTTTTACGCAGCGAGTGGTGAGGACCTGGAACTCGCTGCCGACGGAAGTGGTGGAGGCGGAGACACTCAATGTTTTCAAGGGGAGACTGAATAGGCACTTGAGGGAAATAAACTTGCAGGGCTATGGGGATAGAGCGGGGGAATGGGACTGACTGGATTGCTCTACAGAGAGCCGGCACGGACTCGACGGGCCGAAAGGCCTCCTTCTGTGCCGTTATGACTCTATGACTGAACGTCTGAGGAGAGACGAGCAAAGTGTCTTCGCACACACGAGAGAGAATGAAGCTTAGGAGGGCGATGTGAGCTTGGAATACGCCATTTATTCAGCTGTGTGATTGGCAGTGTGGTCTCCTACACTCTGATGGGGTTTGAATGACATTCTCGCTCTAATTGGCAAGAAAGTGAAATTGGAAAAATAAAACACCAGCCAAAAAGGAATCGGTTTCTTTCATGCATCTCAACCAGACCAGCTCAAGTGAAGCTCTCCACCAAGTGCAACAGTTCCTGAACAAAGAGCTGTCACTGCGGGAGCACCACAGACACTGCAACACATCGAGTGATGATTCACACACACACGCACCTCCATCAGAAGAGTGTCAGACATCCAGATATTATCAGTGAGTCACCCACTGAAGGCAGATCCCATTGGACTGATTCTGTACATCAAAGCTACAGGATCAGGTCAGATGGCTAAAATCCGGGGACTTCATGAACCTGACGTGACAATATTTCTTAATACAGACTCCATTATTTGTTTTGTTTTCCCTTCAACTTTAGACGGGTGATTTTTGTTTTGTAACCACGAATCGAGGAGCATCAAAGCTTAGCAATGAAGCAGGTTCCGCTCCAAGCTCCTAGTGTCAGCATTCAGCCCCGGGAGTGTTTGATGGGATAGATGCGGAGATGCCGGTGTTGGACTGGGGTGGACAAAAGTGAGAAGTCGCACAACACCAGGTTATAGTCCAACAGCTTTATTTGAAATCACAAGCTTTCGGAGCGGCTGCTCCTTCGTCAGGCGGAGCATGTTACATCGGCGAGACCATGCAGACACTGCGACAACGTATGAACGGACACCACGCAACAATCGCCAGGCAGGAGTGTTACCTCCCAGTCGGGGAACACTTCAGCAGTCAAGGACATTCAGCCTCGGATCTTCTGGTAAGCGTTCTCCAAGGCGGCCTTCGAGACACACGACAACGCAAATCATCGAGCAGAAACTGATAGCCAAGTTCCGCACCCATGAGGACGGCCTCAACGGGATCTTGGGTTCATGTCACGCTACATGACGTAGAGTCATCCAGGCTCGAGTCGTCATTGGCTTGTTCACAGATGTGATTTCCAGTAAAAAAAGTAAAAAGTTTAAAGTTTTTGATTTTCCATACAGACTGCAGCCTCTGCCACATTAGACCCCCTGTGACCCCACCTCATTGTCTTTGTTGTATTTTGCTATCGTCTTTGATGTAATGTCTTCCTGACTGACCTGGTTGGATTTGATTGCCGTGATTGTCTCTCTGCCGAGGTGTGATAAAGGGCAGTGAGAAAGATTAACTGTAGTCGTCTGGCATTGTTCTCTGCACAGGCATTGCTCTCTGTCTATATATGCTGTGCCCATTTGTATTTCTTCACTTCACCTGACGAAGGAGCAGCCGCTCCGAAAGCTTGTGATTTCAAATAAAGCTGTTGGACTATAACCTGGTGTTGTGCGACTTCTCACTTTTGATGGGATAGTGTAGAGGGAGCTTTACTCTGTATCTAACCCATGCTGTATCTGCCCTGGGAGTGTTTGATGGGACAGTGTAGAGGGAGCTTTACTTTGTATCTAACCCGTGCTGTACCTGCCCTGGGAGTGTTTGATGGGACAGTGTAGAGGGAGCTTCACTCTGTATCAAACCCGTGCTGTACCTGCCCTGGGAGTGTTTGATGGGGACAGTGTGGAGGGAGCTTTACTCTGTATCTAACCCGTGCTGTACCTGCCCTGGGAGTGTTTGATGGGACAGTGTGGAGGGAGCTTTACTCTGTATCTAACCCGTGCTGTACCTGCCCTGGGAGTGTTTGATGGGGACAGTGTGGAGGGAGCTTTACTCTGTATCTAACCCGTGCTGTACCTGCCCTGGGAGTGTTTGATGGGGACAGTGTGGAGGGAGCTTTACTCTGTATCTAACCCGTGCTGTACCTGCCCTGGGAGTGTTTGATGGGACAGTGTAGAGGGAGCTTTACTCTGTATCAAACCCGTGCTGTACCTGCCCTGGGAGTGTTTGATGGGACAGTGTAGAGGGAGCTTTACTCTGTATCTAACCCGTGCTGTACCTGCCCTGGGAGTGTTTGATGGGACAGTGTAGAGGGAGCTTTACTCTGTATCTAACCCATGCTGTACCTGCCCTGGGAGTGTTTGATGGGACAGTGTAGAGGGAGCTTTACTCTGTATCTAACCCGTGCTGTACCTGCCCTGGGAGTGTTTGATGGGACAGTGTAGAGGGAGCTTTACTCTATATCTAACCCGTGCTGTACCTGCCCTGGGAGTGTTTGATGCGACAGTGTAGAGGGAGCTTTACTCTATATCTAACCCATGCTGTACCTGCCCTGGGAGTGTTTGATGGGACAGTGTAGAGGGAGCTTTACTCTGTATCTAACCCGTGCTGTACCTGCCCTGGGAGTGTTTGATGGGACAGTGTGGAGTGTTGTACCTGTGATAGGGGATGGCTGATGGGATGAGAGTGATGAAAAGAGGGGAACGGCTGACAGAGAAAGGGTGATGGGATGGTTTAAAGAGAGAGAGGTTGATTGGAGAGGGGTTGAAGGGGTAAGGGGGTGTTGAGGGAGACAGTGAAGGGGAAAAGTGAAGAGAAGGGGGTGACAGAGAGAGGGGTTGACAGGCCGTGGATAATGGAGAGGAAATAACTGTGTTAATAAAAGAAAGAGAGACTTGCATTTCTATAGCGCTTTTCATGACCTCAGGATGTCCCAAAGCGCTTTACAGCCAATGAAGTACATTTGGAGTGTAGTCACTGTTGTAATGTAGGAAATGTGGCAGCCAATTTGTGCACAGCAAGCTCCCACAAACAGTAATGTGATAATGACCAGATCATCTGTTATTTTTAGTGATGTTGCTTGAGGGATAAATATTGGCCAGGACACCGGGTAGAACTCCCTGCTCTTCTTTGAAATAGTGCCATGGGATCTTTTACGTCCAGCTGAGAGAGCAGACGGGGCCTCGGTTTAACGTCTGATCCGAAAGACAGCACCTCCAACAGTGCAGCGCTCCCTCAGTACTGCCCCTCGGACAGTGCAGCACTCCCTCAGTACTGCTCCTCCGACAGTGCGGCGCTCCCTCAGTACCACCCCTCCGACAGTGCGGCGCTCCCTCAGTACCGCCCCTCCGACAGTGCAGCGCTCCCTCAGTACCGTCCCTCCGACAGTGCGGCGCTCCCTCAGTACCACCTCTCCAACAGTGCGGCGCTCCCTCAGTACTGCCTCTCCGACAGTGCGGCACTCCCTCAGTACCGCCCCTCCGACAGTGCAGCGCTCCCTCAGTACTGCCCCTCCGACAGTGCAGCGCTCCCTCAGTACTGCCCCTCCGACAGTGCGGCGCTCCCTCAGTACTGCCTCTCTGACAGTGCGGCGCTACCTCAGTACTGCCCCTCCGACAGTGCGGCACTCCCTCAGCACTGCCCCTCCGACAGTGCAGCGCTCCCTCAGTACTGCCCCTCCGACAGTGCAGCGCTCCCTCAGTACTGCCCCTCCGACAGTGCGGCGCTCCCTCAGTACTGCCCCTCCGACAGTGCGGCGCTCCCTCAGTACTGCCTCTCCGACAGTGCAGCACTCCCTCAGTACTGCCTCTCCGACAGTGCAGCGCTCCCTCAGTACTGCCCCTCTGATAGTGCGGCGCTCCCTCAGTACTGGACTGGGAGTATCAGCCTAGATTCAGTGTTCAGTCCTCTGGTGTAACGGGGTTAATCTAACGAACAAACCTGAAGCATTTTGCCTTTAGCTGGAGAATCACAGCAAAGACGTTGAACGTAATGTCAATCTTTCACCTGTGATCCATTGAACATCGAGGACCACGCGGGCGGTAGCATTCGGAATGGCCGCCGGTCTCATACTCTCTGTGGAACAGTTCCACATCGCTGGCTCGGGCTTGATCACACAGTGATACTCCCTAACACTTATCAGGATATTAAAGTCTAATCTTCTAAGACATCTGAATGTATAATTAATATGAACGTTTTTACTGCACTATACCTATTGAATAATTGATGTCATATTCTCGCTAGATAAGTAACAGGCTGCAGATGAAATGAAACGACTTCTGCAGCTTAATAGGATTAATTTAAAATAATAAGGGAGAGTCAGCAGTGACAAGGTATCCCTCGATAGGCGTGAGACGGAGGTGTGCTCAGAATTGGGAAAGAGGGGCAGAAAAGATGGCTTTAATGACTGGTACACAGATGTGTGTATGTTAAAGGCCTCACTGCTGTGAATCTGGAACACTGCAAGCTCCAGCTGTGGAATAAGAGCAGTCCGTGCCCGCTTGCAGCAAGACCTGGACAACATTCAGGCTTGGGCTGATAAGTGGCAAGTAACATTCGCGCCACACGGGTGCCAGGCGGTGACCATCTCCAACAAGGTGGAGATGGTCATCGCTGTGCATCTCCGCGACCTCTGCCACCTAGAAGGACAAGGGCAGCAGGCGCATGGGAACACCACCACCTCCAAGTCCCCCTCCAAGTCACACACCATCCTGACTTGGAAATATATCGGCCGTTCCTTCATCGTCGCTGGGTCAAAATCCTCGAACTCCCTCCCTAACAGCACTGTGGGAGCACCTTCACCACACGGACTGCAGCGGTTCAAGAAGGCGGCTCACCACCACCTTCTCAGGGTAACTAGGGATGGGCAATAAATGCCGGCCCTGCCAGTGACACCCACTTCCCGTGAATGAATAAGTAAACAAATATAGGAACTAGGAACTATATAGGAACTAGAAAAGGACCTTGTGCCCACAAATCTGTCTCTTTTTGATAGATCTCAACCTCACCAGCTCACCTTCTCACCAAATCCTCTAATCCCTCCTCTACAGAAGCGCATCTAATGACCTCTTCTTGACCCCGTTTATACGGCGGTCCATTTTAACATCCTTACCTTGCAATTTATTCCATAACTCCAGTACTCTTTGGGTGTAAAGGTCTTCCTGACTCCCTTATTTTTAATTTGTGTATCCTGGGATTTGAGCTCCTCACCTCCCCTTTGTAATCTTCGGAACTTCAATTAGCTTCGTCACACGCCCTCCCGTATTGCAGATACTAAAAACCGCCTTGCTTAAATTTTGCTGACAACTGGAATTCCTCAAACCCAGAATTATTCCTGTTCACTGCCCTCTGTACCCTCTGAAGGGCAACACGAGATTTCCTGTGATTACAGTTTCCTTAATTCAGGCAGGACATGTTTCAGTTTCTTGGCTCAGGCGTTCACACTTAGATGGCATTCTCACACTCTCTCCCCAGCTCACACTCTGTTACCCCCACATTCTCACACTCTCTCCCCAGCTCACACTCTGTTACCCCCACATTCTCACACTCTCTCCCCAGCTCACACTCTGTTACCCCACATTCTCACACTCTCTCCCCAGCTCACACTCTGTTACCCCACATTCTCACACTCTCTCCCCAGCTCACACTCTGTTACCCCACATTCTCACACTCTCTCCCCAGCTCACACTCTGTTACCTCACATTCTCACACCCTAAGGCCTAGAAATTCGGTTGCATAGCGTCCGTTGTTTTGGCGTTACGGGTGCCGAATTGTGACCAAAATGGCGTCCGAGCAGCGCACGCACACTTCCTGTGCGGCCCGCGCCGGACGCCATCTTGGTGAGGGCAGTACGGCGGTCAATAGGAACGTGCGCTAGAAGTATGGTGAGTGGGCAGATCATGACGTCAATCAGCGTGCAGACTGCCTTTAGTTGTGCAGGCTACCTTTAATTGGAGCTAGCCTCGCACGAACTTGGGCCCCCTGCTGGGCGTTCCGCCGCACAGCAGTTTGTTCAGCGCTCGGCTGGACGCTGCAATCATGCAAAGTGGCAGGCAGCATGAATTTCGCCTGCTGCCTGCAGTGCTCTGAACGGGCGTGGGTTCCTATCGCCCAAAGCGCTTTAGAACTATGGTCACGGTTGTAATGTAGGAGACATGGCAGCGAATCTGCACACAGCAAGCTCCCACGAACAGCAATGTGATAATGGCCAGATCATCTGTTTGGGTGTTGGTTGGGGGATAAATATTGGCCCCAGGACACCGGGAGAACTCCCCTGCTCATCTTCGAAAGAGTGCCGTGGGATCTTTAACGCCCACCTGAGAGAGCAGACGGGGTCTCGGTTTAACGTCTCATCCGAAAGAAGGGCAGAAAATTGGAACAATAAATGTGAAAAAGACACACGAGTGTAACCAGCACCATATCTTACCTGGAGGCAGAGGCTACTCTGCTGGGAGTGCAGAACCCAAGTCGACCCGTGACTCCGGGGGGAGAGGGGAGATGGGAGTGAGTGGCTTTTTAAATTCTGATCAAGTGCTTTACATAGGGCTGGATTTTGCCAATGGGGAGCTTTTGGAGGCGGGACTCCCACTTGTCAGGTTTTAGTCCCACCTCCATCAACTTCTGGCCAACCCACGCTATTTTCCCTTGCTTGACCTTGTTAAGCCCGCCCTGGCGGGGTTCGCAGCCTTCGGGAAGCCCGCACTTGTGTGGGTAAAATGGGAATAATCCTCTTATCTGCCTGTTAACGACCTGTTAACAGGCAGATAAGTGGCTGTAATCCCCTTCCCGCCTCCAGGAGACGTGACCTGGCGCGGGTCGGGTACCCGCCTCTTGGGAAGATGGCACGGAGGCGGGTTGGGGGCGGGATGGGCACCCACCCCCAGATTCTGCCATTTTCCCGGCAGTCCCGCCTCCAAACCCGCTTCCCCAGAGCTGGGAAGATCGCGCCCACAGTCTCAGGAAACGCGTGCTCAGTACACATTTCAGCGACTGGTTGGTACGTGCAGTGAGGATCAGACAGAGAATCGTAGAATCTTACAAAACAGGAGGAGGCCCATCGTGCCTGTGCCGGCTCTTTGAAAAATTATCTCCTCATCTCCCCCTCTGATTCTTTTGCCAATGACCTTAAATCTGTGTCCTCTGGTTACCGACCCTCCTGCCACTGGAAACAGTTTCTCCTTATTTGCCCCTCGTACAGTTCTACAGCTCCACGTATTAGGGTGAGGAGTGCTGAGGGAATGACATGGAAGATCAGCTGGTGACTATAAGCTACGTGTCGTCTGAGTGGGTAAAAGCTTAGCAAACGTCACTAATCTTGATAAGTTGTACCGCCTTTAAGACTCAACAGAGCGCAATCAGCGATTACTCAGACGGGTCTCCCGTTGGGAGTGCATCCGCACAGCTTTGTGTCCATATGTGCGGAGAGAGAGTGTCAGGTTAAATGAAAACAAAAGTAAAAGGGAATTCAGTTCTGGCAAATTGTGACAGTATGGGGCCAGAGTCAGGAACATTTCAACACTCCCCTACTCAACAGTTCTCGGCTCAGAGCTGTAGGCAGTGTTTGCTCGATGCAGGCAAGAACCGCCTCCTCTCATTCACATTCCTTTCCACTCAGCGCCTGACGATTTTAACACTTGACGTTAATCTTTATATCGTGGCGCTGACCTCCTGAGCCCTAATTTAATTGCCCCGGAATAAAGTTGTTCCTCAAACCGCTCTTTACGTGCTCCAGGCTCTCACTGCTTCCGATCCGGTCAATGCTGGGGGGAGGGGGATGGGAGGAGGGGTGGGGAGAATGGAGCAGACAGCACAACATAAGAAATAGGAGCAGGAGTCGGCCATTCGGCCCCTCGAGCCTGCTCCGCCATTCAATAAGATCATGGCTGACCTTCAACCTCAACTTCACTTTCCTGCACTATCCCCATATCCCTCGATTCGCCAAGAGTCCAAAAATCTATCGATCTGAGTCTTGAATATACTCAACGACTGAGCATCCACAGCCCTCTGGTGCAGAGAATTCCAAAGATTCACAACCCTCTGAGTGAAGAAATTTCTCCTCATCTCAGTCCTAAATGGCCTTATTTGTCATCTCGCAGTTTCCGTTGGTTGGAGTTTGTGTAAGTGGTATTTCCAGAGAGGGACTTTGATTTTTACTCAGAAAATCCTTCACTTCTCGCGATGAGCCTCGTTCGATAGTTGTTTGGGTCGCAGAATCTGCAGAATCAATGTTTTGGGCCTGACCTCCGAGCCGTACTCCCACTGAGTAGACTCCCCGCCTGCAAAACAGGCACTCTGGGAGGACAGCCGTGGCTCAGTGGGTAGCACTATCGCCTTCTGAGACAGAAGGTTGTGGGTTTGAGCCCCACTCCTAGGACTTAAGCACAAAATTCAGGCTGACTCTCCCAGTGTTAGTACTGAGGGAGGTGCTGCACTGTCAGAGGTGCCGTCTTTCGGATGAGATGTTAAACCAAGGCCCCGTCTGCTCTCTCAGGTGGACGTAAAAGATCCCATGGTGCTATTTCGAAGAAGAGCAGGGGAGTTCTCCCCGGTGTCCTGGGCCAATATTTATTCTGCAATTAAAATCACTAAAAAACAGCTTACCTGGTGATTGTCACATTGCTGTTTGTGGGAGCTTGCTGTGCGCAAATTGGCTGCCCCGTTTCCTACATTACAACAGTGACTACACTTCAAAAAAGTACTTCATTGACTCTGATGCACTTTGGGGCGGCCTGAGGTCATGAAAGGCGCTATAGAAATGCAAGTCTCTCTTTCTTTCTCTGAATTGACCCTTACAACAGCCCTTCTGATTAATATACAATCGCTGCCCATTCGCCACTACCTCGGGTACCAGATACATAATATGAGAATGTAATTACTCAGTCACTGGAACTCTCCCAGAACTGTCCTACAATTTAATCTATTTATTCTAATGTATCTTTTTCTAATTTAGTTTTATGTTTAAAAAGTATTTATCTCCTATTCATAGAATCATAGAAATTTGCGGCACAGAAGAAGGCCATTCGGCCCTTCGTGTCTGTGCTGGCCAAGTAAGAGCTATCCAGCCTAATCCCACTTTCCAGCTCTTGGTCTGTAGCCCTGTAGGTTACGGCTCTTCAAGTGCATATCCAAGTACTTTTTAAATGCGATGAGGGTTCCTGCCTCTACCACCCTTTCAGGCAGTGAGTTCCAGACCCCCACCACCCTCTGGGTGAAAAAGGTTCTCCTCAACTGCCCTCTAATCCTTCTAACAATTACTTTAAATCTATGCCCCTGGTTATTGATCTCTCTGCTCAGGGGATTAGGTTCTTCCTATCCACTCTAACTAGGCCCTCATAATTTTATACACCTCAATTAAGTCTCCCCTAAGCCTCCTCTGTTCCAAAGAAGACAACCCCAGCTTATCCAATCTTTCCTCATAGCTAAAATTCTCCTGTCCTGGCAACATCCTCGTAAATCTCCTCTGCTCTCTCTCTAGTGCAATCACATCTTTCCTGTAATGTGGTGACCAGAACTGCACGCAGTACTCTAGCTGAGGCCTAATTAGTGTTTTATACATTTCAAGCGTAACCTCCCTGCTCTTGTATTCTATGCCTCGGCTAATAAAGGCAAGTATCCCGTGTGCCTTCTTAACCATCTTATCTACCTGTCCTGCTACCTTCAGGGATCGGTGGACATGCACTCCAAGACCCCTCGGTTCCTTCTCATTAACTACAGAACAGTACAGGCAGCAATCTAAATGCAGATTGTTACAGTTTCATTCATCCAAATTTAAATCCTGAAAGGAATTATCTCACCAGTCCCACTTAATCAGAGAAACCCTCAGAATCCTTGCAGATTCAGGAAATCTCCAGTTCCCCTGGGCAGACCCATTTTAATTTGTCATAATGTACTGTGATAACCAAACAAACACTAATGTTACAGTAATAAATTCACTCAAAAAAGAGGAATAGATTAATTCCTGGAATATTCACGTGATCTGCAGAATTAAACAGCAATTTAAAATATAAGTAAAATATAAGTAAGCAAAATTTTAAACCCTTTACCCCACCAGGATGACGCTAGGAATGGACGTAAAAGATCCCATGGGACTATTCAAATAAGAGCTGGGGACTTCTCGCCGGTATCCTGGTAGCATACCAGGGACGGTAGCATAGTGGTAATGTCACTGGGCTATAAATCCAGTAGGCCTGGACTAATGACCTAGTAGAGGTGAATTCAAATCCCACCATAGCAGCTGGGGAATTTAAATTCAGTTAAATAACTAAATTTGGAATAAAAAGCAAGTATCAGTAATGGTAAGTATGAAACTATCGGATTGTTGTAAAAACTCATCTGGTTCACTAATGTCCTTTAGGGAAGGAAATCTACTGTCCTTGCCTGGTCTGGCCTATATGTGACTCCAGACCCACAACAATGTGGTTGACTCATAACTGCCCTCTGAAAGCCACTCAGTTGTAACAAACTGCTATGAAACGCAAAAATAAGACCTTTACCCACACAGACTGCAGTGGTTCGTGAAGTTGGCTCACTGCCACCTTCTCATGGGCAATAAATGCTGGCCTTGCCAGCGATGCCCACATCCCATAAACGAATATAAAAAGAAAATATTTATCCTTCAACCAACATCATTAAATAATTACAAAGCATTTACAGCACAGGAACACGCCATTCAACCCAACTAGTCCATGCCGGTTGTCAGTGTCAGCTGTGGCTCAGTGGGTAGCGCTCTCACCTCTGAGTCAGGAGGCTGTGGGTTCATAGTCCCACTCCAGAGACTTGAGCACATAAAGCTAGGCTGACACTCCAGTGCAGTGCTGAGGGAGTGCAGCACTGTTGGAGGTGCCGTCTTTCGGATGAGACGTTAAACCGCGGCCCCGTCTGCTCTCTCAGGTGGACGTAAAAGATCCCATGGCACAATTTCAAAGAAACCTGTATTTCTTTACTACTTCACCTGAGGAAGGGGCGATCGATAGCTCCGAAAGCTTGTGATTTCAAATAAAACTGTTGGACTATAACCTGGTGTTGTGCGACCTCTCAACTATTTCAAAGAGCAGGGGAGTTATCCCGGGTGTCCTGGCCAATATTTATCCCTCAATCAACATAACAAAAACAGATGATCTGGTCATTATCACATTGCTTGTTGTGTGCAAATTGGCTGCTGCGTTTCCTACATTACAACAGTGTCTGTACTTCATTGGCTGTAAAGCGCTTTGAGACGTCCGGTGGTTGTGAAATGCGCTGTAGAAATGCAAGTCTTTCTTTATGCTCCACACGAGCCTCCTCCTACCCCTCTTCATCTCACCCTATCAGCATATCCTTCTATTCCTTTCGCCATCATGTGTTTATCGAGCTTCCCCTTGAATACATCTGTGCTACTCTCCTCAACCACTCCTTGTTGTAGCGAGTTTTTCCATTAATAATTTTTAATTGTGAAGAAAGTTTTTTAATCATTTGAGTTAATTTTTTTCCCGACAGTGCTTGTGTTGGACCCTCACCCCATCACTCCAATTAAAGGCCAGCAACACCACACACGGGAGAACTCGGAAACAGGCATCAGCTTGCGGCTTGTCAATAACGGAATCCTTTGAAAGATTCTGGAGCTTTGGGCTCTGCTGCATTAGATAGAAAAATAAATCCCCAGGGAGCTGGGTGTTTAATCTCGGTGGTGACAGAATTCTCCAGACTTCAGATTAAACTCCGGCATTAGACTCTAGATGGAAATGATTTATCTGCCCCCTCATACACCGAAAAACTGGTACAACAGGTAGCGCATCATCGCCATCAGCGGTGTACAATCCGAAATAACAAACCACGACAGGCACCGATTACTGATCCACAAACAGCCCGGTGTAGAACCGGGAGAGAGAAACTTTTACCTCCATTCCTGGAGTCATCCTGGTGAGGTAAAGGGTTTTTTAAAATTTGCTTAATTCTATGTAAAATTGCATTTAGGTGTTTAATTTCGTTGTAAAAAGGGGGTGATACCGTTCCCTCTTGCATTCTTCATCAGCTTGCTTAATTTGGCGTAGATTCAGATTCGACTTCAATCTGCACACCATCTTGAAGCAATCTCTCCACACGGAGATCGGATCGCTCGCTCAAAAAGAGGATGTAGGCCAATGGGCCGAATAGCCTCCTTCTCTGCTGTAAGTAGAAGACAGTCACTGATAAATCCAACAGGGAATTCAGAAGAAACTTCTTTACCCAGAGAGTGGTGAGAATGTGGAACTCGCTACCGCAGGGAGTGGTTGAGGCGAATAGCACAGATGCATTTAAGGGGAAGCTGGATAAACACATGATAGCGAAAGGAATAGAAGGATATGCTGATGGGGTGAGATGGAGAGGGGTGGGAGGAGGCTCGTGTGGAGCATAAACACCGGCACGGAGCAGTTGGAGGCCATTCGGCCCATCGTGCCTGTGTCGGCTCTTTGAAAGAGCTCTCCAATTAGTCCCACTCCCCCCTGCTCTTTCCCCATAGCCCTGCAAATTTTTCCTTTTCAAGTATTTATCCAATTCTCTTTTGAAAGTTACTATTGAATCTGCTTCCACCGCCCTTTCAGGCAGCGCGTTCCAGATCACAACAACTCGCTGAGTGAGAATATTTCTCCTCCTCTCCCCTCTGGCTCTTTGGCCGATTATCTTAAATCTGTATCCTTTGGTTACCGACCCACCTGCCAATGGAAACAGTTTCTCCCTCTCCAATCTATCAAAACCCCTCTTGGTGCCATCCAAACCAACTACAGCTTGATTTGCCTCTTGCTTCCCATCTACTCTTCTCAACCTTGGCCCTGTCCTACAATCTCTGGCCTTTCACCTGGGATTCACCTGAATAAAGGAGCAACACAGACAGAGGACAGACACGCCATCGCTCTCCTTTAATCAATTCTTAACGAAATAAAACCCTTTCAAAGCGGCCTGTGCTGTTTGGTTACTGTATTCCAGTCATGCGTTTGTTAAATTCAACAAAATTAAATTATTCCTAGTGGATGGAAGCATCATACAGATGTTGGAATATTAATAACTCTCACAGTTGCCTAATTAGATTTAAAGTCACATAAATACTCAGGCTTTCATTTGCGCACGAGAAAAGTATATTTATTTTTCAATTCCCACCAGATTCTTATTATACTACAGCCCAAATTCCCCCGGATTGTATTGTTTATTCGACGCACTGAGATTATTTAATTCGCATCAACCTGGCAGTTTAACAAATACAAACTTTTTTAAGTTATTCACCATTTACACATTTGTCACAGACTAAACAGGAATCTATTCTCCTTAACTGTGTAACTGAGTGAGTTCTCCAGCGATGGTTATAGAAAACATGAACTCGGGTTCAATAATGTGCTTCTTATGTTGGCCTTTCCACCCTGCCCAAACACCCTTAAATATCACAGAGCTATAGGGCCTGTAGCTTTAAGACCATAAGAACATAAGAAATAGGAGCAGGAGTCGGCCATAAGGCCCCATTCAATAAGATCATGGCTGATCTTTGACCTCAATTCCACTTTGCTGCCTGATCCCCATATCCCTTAATTCCTTTATGTCCAAAAATCTATCTATTTCAGCCTTGAATATATTCAACGACTCAGCATTCACAGCCCTCTGGGGCAGAGAATTCCAAAGATTCACAAACCTCTGAGTGAAGAAATTCCTCCTCATCTCAGTCTTAAAAGGCCGATTCGTTGTCCTGAGACTGTGACCCCTAATTCTAGACTCTCCAGCCAGGGGAAACAACCTCTCAGCATCTACCCTGTCAATCCCCCTCGAATCTTATGTTGCAATGAGATTCCCCTCTCATTCTTCTAAACTCCAGAGAGTATAGGCCCATTCTACACAATCTCTCCTCATAGGACAGCCCTCTCATCCCAGGAATCAATCTAGTGAACCTTCGCTGCACCGCCTCGAAGGCAAGTATATCCTTCCTTAGATAAGGAGACCAAAACTGTGCACAGTACTCCAGGTGTGGTCTCACCAAGTCCCTGTACAATTGTAGCAAGACTCCCTTACTTTTGTACTCCAACCCCCTTGCAATAAAAGCCAACATGCCGTTTGCCTTCCGAATTGCTTGCTGTACCTGCATGCTAGCTTTCTGTGTTTCCTGTACAAGGACACCTAAATCTCTCTGAACACCAACATTTAATAGTTTTTCACCATTTAAAAAATATTCTGTTTTCTATTCTCCCTACCAAAGTGAATTACCTCACATTTCCCCACATTATATTCCATCTGGCACCTTATTGCCCACTCACTTAACCTGTCTATATCCCTTTGCAGACTCTTTGTGTTCTCCTCACAGCTTACTTTCCCACCTAGCTTTGTGTCGTCAGCAAACTTGGATACATTACACTCGGTCCCTTCATCTAAGTCATTAATATTGATTCTAAATAGCTGAGGCCCACTAGTTATAGCCTGCCAACCTGAAAATGGCACCTTTTATCCCTACTCTCTGTTTTATGTCCATTAACCAATCTACTATCCATGCTAATACCTTACCCCCAATGGTGCCCTTATCTTGCGTAACAACCTTTCATGTGGCACCGTATCGAATGCTTTTGGAAATCCAAATATACTACATCCACTGGTTTCCCTTTATCTACCCTGTTAGTTATATCCTCAAAAAACTCTAATAAATTTGTTAAACACTATTTCCCTTTCATAAAACTATGTTGACTCTGCCTGATTATGTTATGGTTTTC
Source organism: Squalus acanthias (assembly GCA_030390025.1). Lineage (NCBI taxonomy): Eukaryota > Metazoa > Chordata > Chondrichthyes > Squaliformes > Squalidae > Squalus > Squalus acanthias. The sequence goes on from CM059441.1 coordinate 28,932,193, forward strand.
AAGTGCCCTGATACCACATCCTTAATAATGGATTCCAGCATTTTCACGACTACTGATGTCAGGCTAACTGGCCTGTAGTTCCCTGTTTTCTCTCTCCCTCCTTGAATAGTGGGGTTACATTTGTTACCTTCCAATCCGCTGGGACCATTCCAGAATCTAGGGAATTTTGGAAGATCCAACTCTTTAATGGAACTACAGGACCTGTAGCTTTGATGGAACCCTGTGCTCGTTGATCTACATTGGCTCCCGGTCCGGCAACGCCTCAATTTAAAAATTCTCATCCTTGTTTTCAACTCCCTCCATGGCCTCGCCCCTCCTTATCTCTCTAACCTCCTCCAGCCCTACAACCCTCCGAGATCTCTGCGTTCCTCCAATTCAGGCCTGTTAAGCATCCCCCAATTTTCATCGCTCCACCATTGGCGGCCGTGACTTCAGCTGCCTGGGCTCTAAGCTCTGGAATTCCCTCCCTAAACCTCTCTGCTACTCTCTACCTCTCTCTCCTCCTTTAAGATGATCCTTAAGATCTACCTCTTTCACCAAGACTTTGGTCATCTGTCCTAATATCTCCTGATGTGGCTCGGTATCAAATTTTATTCAATAGCACTCCTGTGAAGTACCTTGCGACGTTAAAGGCGCTTTATAAATGCAAGTTGTTGTTTTGAAGGAGAATTGCAGATGTGGTACATCACGACGGAGCACTTTCTGAGTAGAGGGAGAAAACTGGAGGGGTAGGGGAGTCGGGGAAATTTTTAAAAAATGCTTTAATCATTCCCGAAATAGGGGTAAATTCAGCATTGTTGAGAGGCGATAGAAAGACTTAATGAACCCGGTAAATGGTCCCTGAACCTTCGCAAAACTGATTCTAGGCATCGCTCCTTGAATACTGAGTGCAGTGCTGAGGTATCGGTCCCCATGCATCAGTCCTGAATTTCAGAGCAGGTTTGAGCTGACTCTCGTCCCCAGTGTGGGTTGAGACAGGAAGCAGGGCGTTGTTTGGAAGCAGTGATGCGTGCGATAATTTATACGTGTTCTCAGTTAGCAGTCATTTAATAAAAGATGTTTGACTTCATTCTCATTAAGGTCACGCTAATAATGTTAGATTAACCTCCAAATCCTCCAGTGCGAGGAATCAGAACCATGCTCACATCGCTCAGTAAACTCTCTCCTCACTCTTAATATTCCAGACGCGGCTTCCACACAGAGAGAGAGAGAAAAAAAATGATTACATTTCTTTACGGCTTACATCCAAATGTGTTCAATCTTCACTTTGACATCGATGGAACATTTCCAGCCTCAACAAGTGATGTTTTCATGTAGAATTTCTTACTGACAGATTATCTTATTGTGTTTTTTTATTAAACTTCGGAAGAGTTGTGATTTTGTAGCGGAATCCTGGCTTCTATGATGGTGAGGTGCTTCCGTCAGTGCTGGAGTGAAGCTATCCATCTATTTTAAGTCGTTCTCTGCTGTCTGTACCCGAACTCGCACCAAGTCCCCTTCACCCATCACCCCCTGTGCTGGCTGACCTACATTGGCTCCCGGTCCGGCAACGCCTGGATTTCAAAATTCTCATCCTTGTTTTCAAATCTCTCCATGTCCTAGCCCCTCCCCATCTCTGTAACCTCCTCCAGCCCCACAACCCTCCGAGATCTCTGCGCTCCTCCAATTCCGGCCTCTTGAACATCCCTGATTTCCATCGCTCCACCATTGGTGGCCATGCCTTCAGCTGCCTCGGCCCTAAGCTCTGGAATTTCCTCCCTAAACCACTCCGCCTCGCTACCTCCTCCTTTAAGACGCTCCTTAAAAACGACCTCTTTGACCAAGCGTTTCAGGACCTGTCCTAATATTGCTTTATGTGGCTCAGTGTCAAATGCTGTTTGATAATCGCTCCTGTGAAGCACCTTGGGACATTTAACTGTGTCAAAGGCGCTATATAAATGCAAGGTGTTGTTGTGGTTCAATGGGTGGCAGGTTGTCACAGGTCTGCAGTGCGCTCTTGGCTTTTTATTGCTTTTGGGATGTACGTTGATGATCCCGATGTTCAGTCTCTAACACCGACTGCCTCACACCCGGCTCTGGGGCTGAGATATTCGAAATTGTTTTGCCCATTTTTCGGGTGCGAAACGGCAGAAAAATAGTTCAATTTTGTAGCTCTGCGCATTCTACCTCTCTCCGAAACCCCCTCCCTCACTCTCTCTCTCCGAAACTCCAAACCCTCACTCTCTCTCCTAAACCCCCTCCCTCGCTCTCTCTCTCTCCTAAACCCCCTCCCTCACTCTCTCTCCTAAACCCCCTCCCTCACTCTCTCTCTCCTAAACCCCCTCCCTCACTCTCTCTCTCCGAAACCCCCTCCCTCACTCTCTCTCTCCTAAACCCCCTCCCTCACTCTCTCTCTCCTAAACCCCCTCCCTCACTCTCTCCTAAACCCCCTCCCTCACTCTCTCTCTCCTAAACTTCTTCCCTCACTCTCTCTCTCCTAAACCCCCTCCCTCACTCTCTCTCTCCTAAACCCCCTTCCTCACTCTCTCTCTCTCCTAAACCCCCTTCCTCACTCTCTCTCTCCTAAACCCCCTCCCTCACCCTCTCTCTCCTAAAACCCCGTTCCTCACTCTCTCTCTCCAAAACTACCTCCCTCACTCTCTCTCTCCGAAACCCCCTCCCTCACTCTCTCTCTCCTAAACCCCCTTCCTCACTCTCTCTCTCCGAAACCCCCTCCCTCACTCTCTCTCTCCTAAACACCCTCCCTCACTCTCTCTCTCCTAAACCCCCTCCCTCACTCTCTCTCTCCTAAACCCCCCCTCACTCTCTCTCTCCGAAACCCCCTCCCTCACTCTCATCTCCGAAACCCCCTCCCTCACTCTCTCTCTCCTAAACCCCCTCCCTCACTCTCTCTCTCCTAACCCCCTCCCTCACTCTCTCCGAAACCCCCTCCCTCACTCTCTCTCTCCGGAACCCCCTCCCTCACTCTCTCTCCTAAACCCCCTCCCTCACTCTGTCTTTCCTAAACCCCCTTCCTCACTCTCCGAAACCCCCTCCCTCACTCTCATCTCCGAAACCCCCTCCCTCACTCTCTCTCTCCTAAACCCCTCCCTCACTCTCTCTCTCCGAAACCCCCTCCCTCACTCTCTCTCTCCTAAACCCCCTTCCTCACTCTCTCTCTCCTAAACCCACTCCCTCACTCTCTCTCTCTCCTAAACCCCCTCCCTCACTCTCTCTCTCCTAAACCCCCTCCCTCACTCTCTCTCTCCTAAACCCCTTCCCTCACTCTCTCTCTCTCCTAAACCCCCTCCCTCACTCTCTCTCTCCTAAACCCCCTCCCTCACTCTCTCTCTCCTAAACTTCTTCCCTCACTCTCTTTCTCCTAAACCCCCTCCCTCACTCTCTCTCTCCTAAACCCCCTACCTCACTCTCTCTCTCTCTCCTAAACCGCCTTCCTCACTCTCTCTCTCCTAAACCCCCTCCCTCACCCTCTCTCTCCTAAAACCCCGTTCCTCACTCTCTCTGTCCAAAACCCCCTCCCTCACTCTCTCTCTCCTAAACCCCCTCCCTCACTCTCTCTCTCCTAAACCCCCTTCCTCACTCTTTCCTAAACCCCCTTCCTCAATCTCTCTCTCTCCTAAACCCCCTCCCTCACTCTCTCTCTCCTAAACCCCCTTCCTCACTCTCTCTTTCCTAAACCCCCTTCCTCAATCTCTCTCTCTCCTAAACCCCCTCCCTCACTCTCTCTCTCCTAAACCCCCTTCCTCACTCTCTCTTTCCTAAACCCCCTTCCTCAATCTCTCTCTCTCCTAAACCCCCTCCCTCACTCTCTCTCTCCAAAACCCCCTTCCTCACACTCTCTTTCCTAAACCCCCTTCCTCAATCTCTCTCTCTCCTAAATCCCCTCCCTCAATCTCTCTCTCTCCTAAATCCCCTCCCTCAATCTCTCTCTCTCCTAAACCCCCTTCCTCACACTCTCTTTCCTAAACCCCCTTCCTCAATCTCTCTCTCTCCTAAATCCCCTCCCTCACTCTCTCTCTCCTAAACCCCCTTCCTCACTCTCTCTTTCCTAAACCCCCTTCCTCAATCTCTCTCTCTCCTAAACCCCCTCCCTCACTCTCTCTCTCCTAAATCCCCTCCCACAAGTTCTATCTCTCTCCTAAATCCTCCGATTATTCTGCTTCTGTTCAGGAGATGCTCCTGAGCTGCCGATGAGATTGCCACCCTTGGCCGTTGTACCTCATTAGTTGACTCCAGTGTCCAGTCGGAATTCCATCAATACCAATTCTCCAATAGAAAGGAGTGTTTTTTCTTCATAAATTTTTATAGAATTACACAGTATTACATAGTGTTAACAGCACAGAAACAGGCCATTCGGCCCAGCCAGTCCATGCCATCGTTTATGCTCCACTCGAGTCTCCTCTCATCCTTCCTCATCTAAATCTATCAGCGTATCCTTCTATTCCCTTCTCCATCATGTGCTTGTCTAGCCTCCTCTTAAATGCATCTATGCTATTCGCCTCAACCACTCCCTGTGGTAGCGAGTTCCACATTCTCACCACTCTCTGGGTAAAGAAGTTTCTTCTGAATTCCCTATTTGATTTCTTGGTGACTATCTTATATTGATGGCCTTTAGTTATGCTCTTCCCCACAAGTGGAAACATTCTCTCTGTATCCACTCTATCAAAACCTTTCATAATTTTAAAGACCTCTATTAGGTCACCCCTCAGCCTTCTCTTTACAAGAGAAAAGATCTCCAGAGGCAGCTGAGCGGATGGTCTCAATCTTAGAAACAAAGAAGTCCATGAGCTCCTCACACTTGTCGGAGGTGAGGGTGGAGGAGATGGGAGAGGGGTTTAAGAAGACGGTTAGCAGTGGAGAATAGAATCTGTTCATCCTTTCCTGATGGGTATAACCTCGCATTTCTGGTATCATCCTTGTAAATCTTCTCTGCACCCCCTCCGGTGCCTCTATATCCTTTTTATAATATGGTGACCAGAACTGTACGCAGTACTCTCCAAGTGTGCTCTAACCAAGGTTCGATACATGTTTAGCATAACTTCACTACTTTTCAATTCAATCCTCCAGAAATAAACCCTAGTGCTTGTTTTTTTTTTATGGCCTTATTAACCTGTGTCGCAACTTTTATTGATTTGTGTATTTGTACTCCGAGATCCCTTTTCTCTTCTACCCCATTTAGATTCTTATTTTCCAAGTAATATGTGACCTCCTTATTTTTCTCACCAAACTGTAATACCTCATTCCAAAAGAATCACATCAGTAATCAGATTATAGAAAATAAGAAACAAATCATACCTTTGATAATGAAAGAAAGAAAGATCTTGCATTTCTACAGCGCCTTTCATGACCTCGGGATGTCCCAAAGCGCTTTATAGCCGATGCAGTACTTTTGAAATCATAGAATCAGAAAAATTTACAGCACAGAAGGAGGCCATTCGACCCATTGTGTCTGTGCCGGCCGACAAAGAGCTATCCAGCCTAATCCCACTTTCCAGCTCTTGGTCCGTAGCCCTGTAGGTTACAGCACTTCAAGCGCATATCCAAGTACTTGTTAAATGCGATGAGGGTTTCTACCTCTCCCACTCTTTCAGGCAGTGAGTTCCAGACCCCCACCACCCTCTGGGTGAAAAAGGTTCTCCTCAACTCCCCTCTAAACCTCCGACCAATGCCCCCTGGTTATTGACCCTTCTGCTAAGGGAAAAAGGTGCTTCCTATCCACTCTATCTCGGCGCAGTGCGGTCACTGTTGTGATGTGGGTGAGTTTCAATGACGATGGTTTTATATTTTATGCAGGCAGTAGCCAAGCCGGCCGAACTGATCTCAAGGCTGTGGGTCTTTAGATAAGGCCATCTCTGACCAATCACTTCCTTGTATCGCTCTCCACCCACCTCCCCCTTCCACCGCCTCCCACAACCCTACTTCCTTCTGTGTCCGCCCCTCGAAAAAACTCTCTCCCAACTCTCTTACAACTGCACTTATGAAATCCCAACTGTCCAGCCTTTGGCCCTCCCTTCACCACGACATTTCTGCTCAAAAACACCCTCACCACTATTTTTGATGACCTAGTCACTATTAAAACAATTAGGGGTAGAAATTAGGTCGCGCCCCATTTGGGGCGCAAATATCGTCAGGACGCAAATATTAGCGCCTGGCGCTAATTATCGGCACTGACTGGAAACTTCACTTTTACCGCCCCGGGAGGTGAGTGGAGCGCTAAAGCAGGCGCTGCACACCTGTCTTAAGGCGCAAAGGCCAAGGAGTGAGGCGCTAACTCAGAGCGCTGGCGAAGCTCATGTAATGTCAGTCAGCAATGGAACACACACACAATGGCACGGGCCAGTTCTTAAAGGGGATGGTTAATCTTGCTTTCCATCCACATCCTGTTCATTGCAGCCTTGAATCTCGGCCTGGAGAGACTTGCACATCAAATGTGCTGGAAAGAACAATGGAGAGTACCAGGCAAAGAGCTCAGAGTGCAGCTCCCACAGTCTCTGCTAAATCGATACAAGGAATGGCAAATCAAAATGAACCTGCAAAGTGCTGCTCAGTACCCAAAACTCCTTCACACAACGTTGAATCTCTCCAGAAGTCTCTCCCTCTCTCTCTCAGAATGCATAGTTCAAAAATGCCACCAACAATAAAAGGCAGTAAGAGGCCCCCTTTAAATAGCGCCCCCCCCAGCCCCACAGCGATTGATAGCGTTCCAGTCTTCTGGTCGTTGGATGCGCCAGGCGGTAAGGCAGGGGGCGCCACTCAATTTCCGCTCCGGGGCGCCCCAAGGGCGTTGCACCATGGAATGACGTCACAATCTGCGCGCGCAGGTGGTCGCAGTGGTAAGTTTTAGCGCCGCCGCACAATCTCAAGTTAAGTTCTCGAGCGGCGCAAACATCGCTGCGCCGGGGCGTTAGCGGCTTTGCGCCCCATTAGCGCCCTCTTAAGGCGCTAACGGGAGGCGCAACCAAGTGAATTTTTACCCCTTACTCTCTCTCACCCTGGCCATTCCCCCTGGTACGGCCCACATCTTTGCTCCCTTATGTCCAAGGGACGCAGACTTGAACGGATATGGCGGACAACTGGTTTAGCCATTCACTGCCAGATCTGGCTGGACAACAGAAAGCATTATCGGGTCCTGCTCTCGTCAGCCAAAATTGCTCACTATTCAAGAATCATTCTGGAATACAAAGATAAACCCCGGCTCCTATTCTCCACTGCTAACCGTCTTCTTAAACCCCTCTCCCCTGTCTCCTCCACCCTCACCTCCGACAACAAGTGTGAGGAGCTCATGGACTTCTTTGTCTCTAAGATTGAGACCATCCGTTCAGCTGCCTCTGCCACTTCCCTTCCTTCCCCTAGCCCACTGGGCCAAACTTCCTCTAAGAATCCCCCCTGCCCTAGCCCTGAACTCACATCTTTCTCCAGTTTCTCTCCGATCTCCCCTCATGACCTCTCTGCACTCATTTTGTCCATGAGTCCCACCTCCTGCTCCCTCGACCCTATTCCCAACAAACTGCTGTCCACCCAACTCCCTTTTCTGGCTCCCATGTTAGCTGACATTGTTAACGGTTCTCTCTCCTCAGGTACTGTCCCCCTCTCCCTCAAATCTGCCGTCATCACCCCTCTGCTCAAAAAACCAACCCTTGCCCACTCCATCCTTGCAAACTGCCGTCCCATCTCAAAACTCCCTTTCCTCTCCAAAGTCCTTGAACGTGTTGTCGCCTCCCAAATCCGTGCCCATCTTTCCCGCAACTCCATATTTGAATCCCTCCAATCAGGTTTCCGCCCTTGCCACAGTACCGAAACGGCTCTCATCAAAGTCGCAAATGACATCCTTTGTGACTGTGGCAAAGGTAAACTATCTCTCCTCGTCCTTCTTGACTTGTCTGCAACCTTTGACACGGTTGACCACTCCATCCTCCTCCAACACCTCTCCACCGTCGTCCAGCTGGGTGGGACTGCACTCGCCTGGTTCCATTCTTATCTATCTAATCGTAGCCAGAGAATCACCTGAAATGGCTTCTATCCTTGGCCCCCTCCTATTTCTCATCTACATGTTGCCCCTTGGCGACATCATCCAAAAACACAGCGTCAGTTTCCACATGTACGCTGACGACACCCAGCTCTACCTCACCACCACTTCTCTCGACCCCTCCGCGGTCTCTAAATTGTCAGACTGCTTGTCCAACATCCAGTTCTGGATGATCAGAAATTTTCTCCAATTAAATATTGGGAAGACCGAAGCCATTGTTTTCAGCCCCCATCACAAACTCCGTTCCCTAGCCACTGACTCCATCCCTCTCCCTAACATCGGTCTGAGGCTGAACCAGACTGTTCACAACCTTGGTGTCATATTTGACCCTGAACTGAGCTTCCAACCACATATCCACAGCATAACAAAGACCGCCTACTTCCACCTCCGTAACATCGCCCGTCTCCGCCCTTGCCTCAGCTCATCCGCTGCTGAAACCCTCATCCATGCCTTTGTTACCTCTAGACTTGACTATTCCAATGCACTCCTGGCTGGCCTTCCACATTCTACCCTACGTAATCTTGAGGTCATCCAAAACTTGGCTGCCCTTGTCCTAACTCACACCCAGTCCCGTTCGCCTATCACCCCTGTGCTCGCTGACCTACATTGGCTCCCCATTAAGCAACGCCTCGATTTCAAAATTCTCATCCTTGTTTTCAAATCCCTCCATGGCCTCGCCCCTCCCTATCTCTGTAATCTCCTTCAGCCCCACAACCCCCCGAGATATCTGCGCTCCTCTAATTCTGACCTCTTGAGCATCCCTGATTATAATCGCTCAACATTTGGTGGCCGTGCCTTCTGTTGGCTAAGCCCTAAGCTCTGGAATTCCCTGCCTAAACCTGTCCGCCTCGCTACCTCTCTTTCCTCCTTTAAGACGCTCCTTAAAACCTACCTCTTTCACCAAGCCTTTGGTCACCTGACCTAATTTCTCCTTATGTGGCTCGGTGTCAAATTTTTTGTCTTATAATACTCCTGTGAAGCGCCTTGGGACGTTTTACTACGTTAAAGGCATTATATAGATACAAGTTGTTGTTGTTGTTGTTTACATCATACAGGTGGTAGACAATTAAACAACTAACGGGAGCAGGAGGCTCCATGAACATCCCCATCGTCAATGATGGAGCCCAGCACGTGAGTGCAAAAGACAAGGCTGAAGCGTTTGCAACCATCTTCAGCCAGAAGTGCCAAGTGGATGATCCATATCGGCCTCCACCTGAGGTCCCCACCATCACAGAAGTCAGTCTTCAGCCAATTCGATTCACTCCACGTGATATCAAGAAACAGCTGAGTGCACTGGATACAGCAAAGGCTATGGGCCCCGACAACATCCCGGCTATCGTGCTGAAGACTTGTGCTCCAGAACTAGCCGCACCTCTAGCCAAGCTGTTCCAGTACAGCTACAACACTGGCATCTATCCGACAATGTGGAAAACTGCCCAGGTAGATCCTGTCCACAAAAAGCGGGAGAAATCCAATCCGGCCAATTACTGCCCCAACAGTCTACTCTCAATCATCAGCAAAATGTTGGAAGGTGTCATCGACAGTGCTATCAAGCGGCACTTACTCACCAATAACCTGCTCACCGATGTTCAGTTTGGGTTCCGCAAGGACCACTTGGCTACAGACCTCATTACAGCCTTAGTCCAAACATGCACAAAAGAGCTGAATTCCAGAGGTGAGGTGAGAGTGATTGCCCTTGACATCAAGGCAGCATTTGACCGAATGTGGCATCAAGGAGCCCCAGTAAAATTGAAGTCAATGGGAATCAGGGGGAAAACTCTCCACTGGCTGGAGTCATACCTAGCACAAAGGAAGATGGTTCTAGTTGTTGGAGGTCAATCATCTCAGCCCCAGGACATCACTGCAGGAGTTCCTCAGGGCAGTGTCCTAGGCCCGACTATCTTCAGCTGCTTCATCAATGACCTTCCCTCCATCATAAGGTCAGAAATGGGGATGTTCGCTGATGACTGTACAGTGTTCAGTTCCATTCACAACTCCTCAGATAATGAAGCAGTCCATGCCCACGTGCAGCAAGACCTGGATGACATTCAGGCTTGGGCTGAAAAGTGGCAAGTAACATTCGCGCCACACAAGTGCCAGGCAATGACTATCTCCAATAAGCGAGCGTCTAACCACCGCCCCTTGACATTCAACGGCATTACCATCGCCAAATCCTCCACCATCAACATCCTGGGGGTCACCATTGACCAGAAACTTAACTGGACCAGACACATAAATACTGTGGCAACAAGAGCAGGTCAGAGGCTGGGTATTCTGCGGCGAGTGTCCCACCTCCTGACTCCCCAAAGCCTTTCCACCATCTACAAGGCACAAGTCAGGAGTGTGATGAAATACTCTCCACTTGCCTGGATGAGTGCAGCTGCAACAACACTCAAGAAGCTCAACACCATCCAGGACAAAGCAGCCCGCTTGATCAGCACTGCATCCACCACCTTGAATATTCACTCCCTTCACCACCAGCGTACCGTGGCTGCAGTGTGTACCATCTACAAGATGCACTGCAGCAACTCGCCAAGGCTTCTTCGGCAGCACCTCCCAAACCCGCGACCTCTTCCACCTAGAAGGACAAGGGCAGCAGGCGCATGGGAACACCACCACCTGCAAGTTCCCCTCCAAGTCACACACCATCCTGACTTAGAAGTATATCGCCGTTCCTTCATCATCGCTGGGTCAAAATCCTGGAACTCCCTCCCTAACAGCACTGTGGGATTACCTTCACCACATGGACTGCAACGGTTCAAGAAGGCGGCTCACCACCACCTTCTCAGGGGCAACTAGGGATGGGCAATAAATGCTGGCATTGCCAGTGATGCCCTGATCCCATAAATGAATTTTTTTTAAACACTCACACACACAAACACACTCACACACATACACACTCACACACACACACACTACTGAATCTCACACACACACTGATCCACACATGGGGAAGTACTTGAATGGCCATAAAAACTGATACCAAGAGTCAGCACCATCAGGAGACAGAAAGGTTGTGAGTGGGAATAATTACCATGTATTGACTATAAGTTCTAAAGCTCTACTTCCTATTTAATTGGCCTTCTGTTGTTAAACAGTCCTGACAGTTTGTTTATGTTTCCAAGGCAGTGCGTGACTTTTTAACAGAAACTGTGGGAAGCTGCTGGTGAAACTGGTTGAGAGACAAACGCAGCGACTCGAATCAGAAACTATTCATGATTTAGACTAAATGCTAATCAGGAAATTGTTTCAGGGTTTAATTTTGCAAAACACTGTGCCTTGTTAATGACAAATAACAAGATGTTGCTTCATTGGATCTTCAACAATCTGAAGACAACATCAATTCCTGGGATTGGACACTGAACATCACATTGGAAATTTAGATCCTATTACTGGATTCCACTTGGCTGGATCAATCTTGAGCAATCATTAGTGCATTTCAATCCAATCAGTTACACACGTTCATTCAAGGGGTGATTAATGGATTGATTCCTCTATTGGGCCAGTCCAATGATACCAAGTGTAGATCGTTGGTAATCTTACAGACATCAAATTCACAATCCCATCAAACCTTTCCTTCATATTGATATAACAACAACAACTTGCATTTATAGAGCAACTTAAATGTAGTGAAACGTCCCAAGACGCTTCATAGGAGCGTTATAAAACAAAATTTGACACCGAGTCACATAAGGAGATATTAGGTCAGGTGACCATAGTGAAAGAGGAGGTAGTTGAGATACTGGATGGGATAAAAATTGATAAAGAGGAGGTACTAGAAAGGCTGGCTGTACTTAAAGTAGATAAGTCACCAGGACCAGATGGGATGCATCCTAGGATGCTGAGGGAAGTAAAGGAGGAAATCGCGGAGATACTGGCCATAATCTTCCAATCCTCCTTAGATAAGGGGGTGGTGCCAGAGGACCAAATGTTACACCCTTGTTCAAAAAAGGGTGTAAGGATAAACGCAGCAACTATAGGCCGGTGAGCTAAACCTCGGTAGTGGAGACACTTTTAGAAACGATAATCCGGGACAAAATTAACAGTCATGGACAAGTGTGGATTAATTAAGGAAAGCCAGCACGGATTTGTTAAAGACAAATCATGTTTAACTAACTTGATTGAGTTTTTTGATGAGGTAACAGAGAGGGTTGATGAGGGTAATGAGGTTGATGTGGTGTACATGGACTTCCAAAAGGCTTTTGATAAAGTGCCACATAATAGGCTCGCCAGCAAAGTTGAAGCCCATAGAATAAAAGGGACAGTGGCAGCATGGATACGGAATTGGCTAAGTGATGGGAAATAGAGTGTAGTGGTGAACAGTTGTTTATCAGCTTAAACAAGTTTGTATTGGAACAGCAAACCCAGGCCTCTCGCATTAAAAGTTAGTCTGTTAATTGCACCAGTCACAGGTTCTAGGCTAATGTCTCCACACTTAGTGAAAGTGATTATTGAACCAAACCTTGTCCAACTCCCACAGGGCAGTAACTGAGTTGGATCACTGCACTGCTACTACAGCAGCACACCTAGCCAGTGATTGACTGAGCACCCGGGCATCATTCAGCAGCCGTGAAACACCTAACACGTTCCAAACCTCCATTATGTTAATATTCAACACGAATCCTTGTTTTCAAATGCCTCCCCTTCCCTATCTCTGTAACCTCCTCCAGCCCCACAACCCTCCAAGATCTCTGTGCTCCTCCAATTCTGGCCTCTTGCGCATCCCCCAATTTCCTTCACTCAGCTGCCTGGGCCCTAAGCTCTGGAATTCCATCCCTAAACTGCTCTCTCAGCTGGATGTAAAATATCCCACGGCACTATTTCGAAGAAGAGCCGATGTCCTGGCCAATATTTATCCCTCAATCAACATCGCTAAAAACAGATGATCTGGTCATTATCACATTGCTGTTTGTGGGAGCTTGCTGTGCGCAAATTGGCTGCTGCGTTTCCTACATTACAACAGTGACTACACTTCAAAATTTCTTTATTGGCTGTAAAGGGTTTTGGACATCCTGATGTTGTGAAAAGCGTTATATAAGTTCTTGTAGTGAACTGATGTTACTGTTTTGTTTCTCATCAAGATCGCATGGTTGTCTCGAAAGCTTTGTATATCCTTTGATGGCCGAGACCACCAGCCAACAGGTGCTTGGTCCAGGCTCTCTCCCAACACTTATGTCTTGTGTTTACAGCTAAAATGTAGATTCCCATAAGTAACTGGCCTCCTATGAACCAAAACCCTAGTCCTTATATTTGTCATATGTGGGTTAGCGTGCACAGATTTAACCATGAACATCCCATTCCCCGATAATTGGTCATTGGGGTCCATGTGGCACATCCACCATTGTTCCCTTCTCCTTCCAAAAAGGTGGGGAGTAACATTGGAATCAGACCAATGGGTGCAGGCTAAACTATTGAATCAGATTTATTTACCAACTAACTAATACATAGAAGCAGAAAGACATTGGAATCAGACCAATGGGTGCAGGTTAAACTATTGAATCCGATTTATTTACAGACTAAATAATACATAGAAGCAGAAAGACAGCCACATACGAAAAGTGCAGTAACCAAGCAACAACTTCCATTTATATAGCGCCTTTAATGTAGTAAAACATCCCCAAGGCGCTTCACAGGAGCGTAATCAGACATAAAATGGAGACGGAGCCATTAGGATGGATGACTAAAAGCTTGTTCAAAGAGGTAGGATTTAAGGAGCTACAGGATAGATAAACTGTTTCAAATCTACAAAATAAACAACGGAGGAAGCAGTCCAAAATCCCTGGAGGCCTTTCCAGTGGTTTCTGAGTGTCTGATGGAAGTTGTGTGGGAGGTGCCCAATCACAGAGCACCCCCCTCTGACCCCTTCATGTGTGGGGATTGAAGGAAGCAGGGAACGACAGATCAAGAGGCTGTCATTAAATTATACACGAGCCCTTTCTTTGATGTCAAAGCAGACACCTTTGAGGATCAAGTGACCTTTTTTTTCACTCAAAGGTCAGGTAGTGAAAGCGTTAAGTGCGCTTAACACCTAAACACAGAAGAACTGACATGAGGTTAACCAGGTGACTAACAAAACCTGCCAGCTCACAGCCCCTCTAGTTTGATTTACTTGCGGAATAAACTCTACTGGCGACACACCACATGCCAATTCAGATTCCGAGGAAGCAGTTGGACTTCATTTCAATCCAACGTTGCTCTTTCTAGCCGGGACTTTTCTGCTCTGCTCAGAAAGGCGGACTGAGCTCCCCCGCGCCGCCCCCCCCCCCACCCCACCCCCCGACCCTGGCCAGTTTTTCGGGGCCTTTCCTAATTTCCCTGATGGTATCAGGTTGGGATCCCCAGTGACGCTGCAGGGCCCAGCTCAGTGAGAGGGAGAGGGAAACGGCTCCTGTGGACCTCGGGTGCCTCCAAGGCGAAAAAAAGAAAGACTTGCATTTCTGTAGCGCCTGTCACGACCACCGGACGTCTCAAAGTGCCTCACAGCCAATTAAGTACTTTTTGAAGTGGACTCACTGTTGTAATGTTGGAAACGCGGCAGCCAATTTGCGCACAGCAAGCTCCCACAAACAGCAATGTGATAATGACCAGATAATCTGTTTTAGTGATGTTGATTGAGGGATAAATATTGGCCCCAGGACACCAGGGAGAACTCCCCTGCTCTTCTTCAAAATAGTGCCATGGGATCTTTTACGTCCACCTGAGAGGGCAGACGGGGCCTCGGTTTAATGTCTCATCCAAAAGACGGCAGCTCTGACAGTGCAGCGCTCCCTCAGCACTGCACTGGGAGTGTCAGCCTAGATTTTTGTGCTCAAGTCTCTGGAGTGGGACTTGAACCCACGACCTTCTGACTCAGAGGTAAGTGCGCTACCCACTGAGCCACAGCTGACACTGAGAGGAATAGCCTTGGGTAACTGAAGAGGAGACCGAACTTTAAAAAAAAATGATGACATTTCCCAGGGCCAGCGAGGTGCATTTGATCACCCCACAACCAACCGCACCCCTGGAGGGACATTTTATGTAGAATTACACAGAATTAACAGCACAAAAACAGGCCATTCGGCCCGACTGGTCCATGCCGGTGTTTATGCTCCACACGAGACTCCTCCCACCCCTCTTCATCTCACCCTATCAGCATATCCTCCTATTCCTTTCTCCCTCATGTTTTTATCCAGCTTCCCCTTAAATGTATCAATACTATTCGCCTCAACCACTCCCTGTGGTAGCGAGTTCCACATTCTCACCACTCTCTGGGTAAAGAAGTTTCTCCTGAATTCCTTATTCAGTATTTTATATTTATGACCCCTAGTTTTGGACGCTACCACAAGTGGAAACATCTTCTCTACGTCTACCCTATCAAACCCCTTCATATTTTTCAAGACCTCTATCAGGTCACCCCCTGAGCCTTCTCTTTTCTAGAGAAAAGAGCCCCAGCCTGTTCATCCTCTCCCGATAGTTATAAACTCTCAGTTCTGGTATCATCCTTGTGAATCTTTTTTAAACCTTCTCCAGTGCCTCTGTATATTTTTTTTGTAATATGGAGACCAAAACTGTGCACAGCACTCCAAGTGTGGTCTAGCCACGGTAAGTTCTATGTAAATTTAACATAACGTCTCTGCTTTTCAATTGTAATCCTCTAGAAATGAACCCCAGTGCTATTTATTGGCTTGTTAACCTGCTTTGCTATCTTTAATGATTTGTGAATCTGTATCCCAAGATCCCTTTGCTGCTCCACCCCATTTAGACTCAAATTTTCCAGGGAGTAGGTGGCGACCTTATTCCTCCTACCAAAAAGCGCCACCTCACACTTATCTAGATTGCAATTAATTTAAAATATAAAGGCCACCCAGCTCACCGTAGAAACATTGGATATATTCCTTGTATCCAACATTGCTACAGCCAGAATGACGGGATATATGGCGTATGATATAACTCCCACTTTGATTATATCTGCCCATCTCTGGATGGACACATTCACCGACTGCCGTTACTCCCCAGTGGAAAATTCCAGCAACGTCGAGGAGCCAGCGGAACAGTATTCCGGACGATTTCGCGCTCCCGCTCACCCGAAATCGCGGAGAAAATGGAGCAAGGGATTGGGGCTTAGCGACCGCGGCAGGATCCAAGTCAGGGCCAAGGGCAGCAAATTTACAATTGCGCACCTTGCTTGGAGACGTGTCCCCTCCTCCCAGCGACAAGTGGGGTATTTTCTGGTTAGTTTTAAAGTTGAACCTCCATCTGGAGCGGTGGGTGTGTGGGGACCGGTGAGAGGTCACAGGGGGGCATTGCTGCAGCCAGCCCTGCCCACCTTGCCCGCCCTGCCCGCCAACCCTCTGCTGTCCCGGTTCCTCTTCCTCCATAAAGCTGTGATAACGAGGGAATTCCCACTGGTTAACCCATTGCTGGCAGTAATGGAGCTGCACAAATCGAGGCAGCGGCAGATTGAGGATCCTGAACACCCATGTGGCGGAGAGCAAACAACGAGAAAAACAGGTGGGCAGAACAGTGGCAAATGGAATTCAATCCGGAGAAGTGTGAGGCAATGCATTTGGGGAGGGCTAACAAGGAAAGGGAATACACATTAAATGGTAGGACACTGAGTAGTGTAGAGGAACAAAGGGACCTTGGAGTGCATGTCCACAGATCCCTGAAGGTAGCAGGCCAGGTAGATAAGGTGGTTAAGAAGGCATATGGGATACTTGCCTTTATTAGCCGTGGCATAGAATACAAGAGCAGGGAGGTTATGCTTAAACTGTATCAAGCACTAGTTAGGCCACAGCTAGAATACTGCGTATAGTTCTGGTCTTCACAATACAGGAAAGATGTGATTGCACTAGAGAGGAGATTTACGAGGGTGTTGCCAGAACTGGAGAATTTTAGCTATGAGGGAACAGAGGAGGCCGAGGGGTGATTTAATTGAGGTGTATAAAATTATGAGGGGCCGAGATAGAGTGGATAGGAAGGACCTATTTCCCTTAGCAGAGAGGTCAATAATCAGGGGGCACAGATTTAAAGTAATTGGTAGAAGGATTAGAGGGAATTTGAGGGAAATTTCTTCACTCAGAGGGTGGTGGGGGTCTGGAACTCACTGCCTGAAAGGGTGGTAGAGACAGTGACCCTCATCACATTTAAAAAGTACTTGGATGTGCACTTGAAGTGCTGTAACCTACAGGGCTACGGACCAAGAGCTGGAAAGTGGGATTAGGTTGAACAGCTCTTTGTCGGCCGGCTCAGACATGATGGCCCGAATGGCCTCCTTCCGTGCTGGAAATTTCTATGATTCTATGATTCTATGACAATGGTGCTGCAGTAGCCTGGAGAAGAGTGAATCAACCTGCAGCGCGATTTAGATGAACTTCCACATACCAAAGATCCCTAGCAATCCTGCACACCATTATACATGGGAGTGAAGATTACTCGGTATCCTGCATGTTCGAACATTGGGAAACAGTGTGCGGAATGAAAGAACATTGCTTTCTCCTCCACATGCTGACTTTAATATTGCAATAAAGCATCCACCTAATTCGCTGCAACCTGCCACATTTTAATTTCCAAGAGCCAGGCTTCAGCTGTGAGGCAATGCGTTAATGTTAAAATCCTAATCACCACCACACAGGTTCACTATACGCGGAGTGCCATTATATCAGTAACCCTGCTACTGCGAAGACTGTGTACAGTTCTGGTCGCCACAGTACAGGGTTGGAGTATAAGAGTAAGGAAGTCTTACTAAAACTGTACAGGGCTTCGGGGAGACCACACCTGGAATACTGTGCACAGTTTTGGTCTCCTTATCTGAGGAAGGATATACTTGCCTTAGAGGCGGTGCAACAAAGATTCACTAGATTGATTCCTGGGATGAGAGGGTTGCCCTACGAGGAGAGATTGAGTAAATTGGGCCTATACTCTCTGGAGTTTAGAAGAATGAGAGGTGATCTCATTGAAACAGATAAGATTCTGAGGGGGATTGACAGGGTAGATGCTGAGCAGTTGTTTCCCCTGGCTGGAGTGTCTAGAACTAGGGGGCATAGTCTCAGGATAAGGGGTCGGCCTTTTAAGACTGAGATGAGGAGGAATTTCTTCACTCAGAGGGTTGTGAATCTTTGGAATTCTCTGCCCCAGAGTCTGAGTCGTTGAGTATATTCAAGGCTGAGATAGATACATTTTTGGACTCTAGGGAAATCAAGGGTTATGGAAGTGGAGTTGAGGTCGAAGATCAGCCATGATCTTATTGAATGGCGGAGCAGGCTCGAGGGGCCGTATGTCCGACTCCTGCTCCTAATTCTTATGTTCTTATGTTCTTAAAAAGGATATTGCAGCTATTGAAAGGACACAGAAGAGAACAACCAGAATGATTGAGGGGCTGGAGGGATTGGATTTGACAAGAGTAAATCGAGCATGTTCTCACTGGAAGAGAGAAGGTCGAGAGATGATGATTGCTGTTTTTAGGATTCTAAAGGGACCAGATAATGTCGACCATGACGAGCTGTCTCTCCCGGTCCAGAACAGTAGACCCAGAGGACACGGCCTGCGCTCGAAGGGGGTAAATTCAAAACTAATCTGCGGAAACAATATTCAATGAGCGAGCGGTCAATCTATGGAACAGGCTCCCTTGTCGTAATGTAGGAAATGCTGCAGTCAATTTGCACACAGCAAGGTTCTGCAAACAGCAATGTGATAATGACCAGATAATCCGTTTTACTGATGTTGGTTGAGGGATGAATATTGGCACCGGGGAGAACTCCCCTGCTCTTCTTCAAAACAGTGCCATGGGATCTTTGAGGTCCACCTGAGAGGTCTGACGGGGCTTTATTTCACGTCTCATCTGAAAGACGGCACCGCCGACAGTGCAGCACTCCCTCAGCACTGCACTGGGAGAGTCAGCCTAGATTGTGTGTCCAAGTTTCTGGAGCGGGACTTGAACCCACAACCTTCTAACTCAGAGGCAAGAGAAAGAGTGGGACCCACTGAGCCACGGCCGACACAGGTACCGCGGGTGATATCACAGTCGAGCCCGATCATGTTATCACCCGACAGTTTTAGCAGTGGGGGGGTCACTGGATAGTGCTCAGGAGCTAGAAACCTGGCTGATCTTTTGTCCCTCCCCAACGCAATGACTCTGAGATCAATGGTAAGTGTCCCCTTACTGACCCAACTGACTCAGCCCAGACGGGGAACGGTCCTGGGGACTTTTAAACCGAGTTGCAGTGAACTGGAAAACCTCAGTGAGAAAGGAAGGAGATGAGTGAACAATAGCACGCTTCCATTGACACAGGAGACCATCTGGAATATTGTATGGAACCGTTCGCCATTCATTCTACCCTGCTTATTGCAAATGTGCCCTTGACCTTTGCTGTATAATTTAGATCAGTTGGTTTTGTTTGTGGTTTTAGTCAGGGTGCAGAAAGATTCCTAGTGTGGGAGAACGTTGCCAAGGTTAAGAAGTCTTATTAAAATCCGTTCCATTTGATTTACATGCCAGGATGCATAATGTGTTGTAAAACTCCTTAAACGCCTCATTAATTCCAATATAGTTCCACTCCTCTGACCCTAGATCATTTTAACAAACTATTATATTCGACAGTTCCATTTTCCTGCAGTGCCCAGCTAATGGCTTCCCCACCCTCTGCTCATATTCCAAGTTTTCCGGCTCAGTCTTGTCCAGTCTTGACGGGCTGCATGTGTGGTACGGGGTTAAAGGGGCAGGGTCCCAGTGAGAAAACATTGAAGCAAAGCTGACAGGGAGCGGTCGAACCAGCAGCCTTTTGCCGTTGCAAAATGTCTCCTCAGCAATAACGTGGACGACTAGCCCGCTGACACACGGCGCCCAGACTCGCGCGGAAGGATTGCGAAGGGCGGGTGTTATCCCTGGAACCGTCTCCACGGCAGCAAGAGAAAGAAAATTGTTTATTTAAAAATGAAGAGAACCGCCCAAAAAAATCAACCGGACCATCATTTAGGAACGTTGGAACAGGAGGAGGCCATTTAGCCCCTCGAGCCTGTTCCGCCATTCAATTAGGTCACGGCTGATCTGTATCCTAACTCCATTTACTTGGTTCCGTAACCCTTAATACTCTTGCCTAACAAAAATCTATCAATCTCAGTTTTGAAATTTTCAATTGACCCCCAGCCTCAACAGATTTTTCGGGGAGAGAGTTCCAGATTTCCACCACCCTTTGTGTGAAGAAGTGCTTCCCGACATCACCCCTGAACAGCCTGGCTCTAATTTTAAGGCTATGCCCCCTTTGTTCTGGACTCCCCCCACCAGAGGAAATAGCTTCTCTCTATTTACCCGATCAAACCCTTTAATCATCTTAAACGCCTCAATTAGATCACCCCTTAATCTTCTAAACTCGAGGGAATACAAGCCTAGTCCTCATCATTTAACCCTTTTAGCCCCATCTGCTTTCCTGCTGTCAGAATGTCTACAACACAGAGCTTGCAGAGCAGGCTGTGCATGATATGGTTAAATAACTGCCCTGGATCCTGCACCGTTGGTTGACTGCGAGGACGGATTGTGATTGATGGTTCACTGAGAGACTCCACACAGCGAACGTGCTGTGTTACAGATCAGATACACACAGAGCCCTTTGTGATTCCAATTCCTCAGCACTTGCGTAAAATAATAATTAGCATTCACTTTTTTGTAAGATTGCATATCAATGAGAGGAGTATGCCCATAGGGGTTGCAAACAAAGGAGAGATAACAGAATTCCAATCTAAATGTTTGCCTGGGCATCTGAATATAATTTGCCAAAAAATGCTCCAGTCTAACATGTTCGCAGGTTAGTGGGATGTTGCGCACAGAGGTGGAAAGTAACGGGAGGTTTAATTGGACATTCAGGACCACGGTATAGCAGTGGGGGTTGTAACCGCGACGTACGACCCTGCCCGCAGAACCCTGGACTTGCAAAATTCAGTACACAAACAGGTTTCGTATTTGACCAGGAACACCAAGCCTAAACAAATCCCCTCCCCAGATTTGCCGATTCCAAAATCAGCTGGAACAACCCACTGTACAAGCTGGAACTGCAGCGTGTTTGTGCGACTGGCAATGTGTGTGTACAGTACAGGCTGAGGGACCGACGCAGGAGGCAGACTGAATGTACCGCCACTGATGCAATGCGGTGTCATCTGGTGGCTCAGTGAGCAGCACCCCTCTCGCCTCTGATTCATGAAAGTTGTGGGTTCAAGTCCCACTCCAAGAGACTTGAGCACAGAAATCTAGGCTGACACTCCCAGTGCAGTGCTGAGGGAGCGCTGCACTGTCGGAGGTGCTGTCTTTTGGATGAGATGTTAAATTGAGGTGGGTGTGAAAGATCCCATGGCTCTATTTCGAAGAAGAGCAGGGGAGTTCTCCCCGGTGTCCTGGCCAATATTTATCCCTCAACCAACACCACTAAAAGCAGATGATCTGGTCATTATCACATTGCTGTTTGTGGGAGCTTGCTGTGCGCAAATTGGCTGCCGCGTTTCCCACATTACAACAGTGGCTACACTTCAGAAAAGCGCTTTGGGACGTCCTAAGTTCGTGAAAGGGGTTTTGAAATGCAAGTTCTTTCTTCTTTTCAGGAGAGAGGAAGTGGGAAAGACAAATGGAACCCAGCAATCTGAATCTCAAATTCAGCGCGATATAATCCTAATATTACCCTGCATGATCCAGGGAGCTGTTTGAAAAGAAACTAACAAGTGATAGGGGACTTGGTCTATTCCGTCTTTCTCATCTATTTCCCTGTGCCTTCCTGCCTCTCAATGTGATGTCGGCCAAGGGTGTACAACATTTACTTTATCTAGAGTTCAATAAAACTCTTCCTTCCGCGCTACAGAAAACCTGTAGAGAGGGAGTTGAGTTATTGATTACCTGAGTCATAAGCCGATGGCTTGTCATGTTGAACACCCAGAATGCTGTCCACTCTTGATGAGGACATCACTGGCTTTATGTCGCAGGTACCAAGTGGTAGTTTTGATGTGAATCATGAGTGGATTTTGAGCTGCGTTTGAGAATTTAAAAAAATAAAAGTCCTTTATCTTGAAGTGTCAGCCGTGGCTCAGTGGGCAGCTCTGTGCCTCTGAGTCAGAAGGTTGTGGGTTCAAGTCCCCACTCCAGAGACTGGAGCACAAAATCATGGCTGACTCTCCAGTGCAGTGCTGAGGGAGCGCCGCCCTGTCGGAGGTGCCGTCTTTCGGATGAAACGTTAAACTGAGGCCCCGTCTGCTCTCTCAGGTGGACATATAAATCCTACGGTACTATTTCGAAGAAGAGCAGGGAAGTTCTCCCCAGTGTCCTGGGCCAATAGTTATCCCTCAATCAACATCACTAAAAACAGATTATCTGGTCATTATCACATTGCTGTTTGTGGGAGCTTGCTGTGCGCATATTGGCTGCTGCGTTTCCTACATTACAACAATGACTCCACTTCAATAAAAAAAGTACTTCATTGGCTGTAAAGCGCTTTGGGACATCCGGTGGTTGTGAAAGATGTGTAAATGCAAGTCCTTCTTTCTTTCTGAAGTGGTGTAACCATCGGACAGGAATCCAGGAAGCAAGAACCCACACTGGAGTAATCTTCATTCTCTGTAAAGCAAAGCGCGGGTCAAAATTGAGCTCCCTGACGGCGCAGTGTGAGTTGCACATCGCCACAAGTTGCTGGGCGATTCGCGTCGCTCCGCCTGTTAGCCTCGCGAGAACAGCAGCTCACCCTCAACCTCCCCGTGAGTTTCAAGACATTGCTGCCTTTGCGCATTAATTACCCATTAAACTCGCAGCAGAAGGTTAGGGCTGGTACTTAACAATGTAATGACCCTTTTTATGAGGAGATTTATGATCCTGCAATGCCACTCAACCTCTCCGGCTCAGAAAGGGAACAATTGAAACTGTGGAGTTTCACTCCTACAGGTAGTAAATTATTCTTAGAGATTTTTAAAATTTTAAATTTACATTTTTTTCCTTGCTGTTCCTTTCTGTCTGTTTTTTCTTTCTCTTAATCCAATCTTTCTTTCTCTTTGGGCTGGATATTGCCGGTGCTCAGAGGGCGGGTTCGGAGGTGGGTCAGCTGTCCAAATAGCAAAGATTGGGGTCTGTCGGCGCTAAGCGGATCCGACACCAAGCGGCGGGGGTGGCAATTCACGTCATTAAATGGGTTGTTAACATCCAATTAAGTGTTATTTTATGCCTACATTTCAGTTTTACATGCTCCCCCACGGGTTACCCGCTGCTCGGGGAACACGTCAGCTCAGTAGGTCGTGAGTGGATTCAGCATTGAATTATCTCACGACCTGACAGCTGCCAAAGTTGTATAAAAGATCCCATGTTACAGCTGTTCACTTTCAAAGCTCAGAAGCTGTTGCTTACTGCATTTGGAAGACAGATTGAGCTTTCTGAGCCGGGAACCTCGCAGGGCGGGATTAACAAGCCCTATTAATGTAAAATCGCTTGGAGAGTGCGGGCTGCAGTAGGCAGCGGGCTGGGACCACGACACCGACCCCGGCCGCCCCGGACCCGCCTCGGTCAGTGAAACCGCGGCCTTTATTTCTCTCTCTATACCTGAATTGACTCTAATTCACACGATTCCCTTCTCCATCGTTCCTCTGTTTCTTTCTCAATCCTTTAATCTCGCTGGTTAGGGAGACAGACTGTTGGTCCCGTCATTCACCAAGGTCCCAGACGCTCCGTTACCAGCTCGCACTCCCAGCAACTTGCAGGGCACAAAATATTTTCGAGCTGACGGGTGAGGGGAAAAAGTCTAACTAACGGTGCATGCCGCGAGATGCCCCACTCCTGCAAAATCTGGGCCATTGTTTAACGCTTTAAGGTCAATGGGGGAAAAATTGAGTCGCGCCCCCTTTGGGGCGCTAACTATGCCGGGGCGCTACTTTTAGCGCCCTGAAAAAATTAACGCCCCCGCGGCCGAAATTCATCGGTAGCGCCCCAAGAAGGAAGCGGGATGCTACTGGAAGCGCCCTGCCTCCCTCTTGGGGCGCTGCGACGAAATATTGCGGCGCTACGTGCCACAGTACTACAGGCCTTCCTCCCCTTCTTAAAGGGGAGGGGCCTAGTGCAGCGCGACCCGGGGCCCAGCTGGGCCACCAGGGATCGGAGTGCCGGCAAAAGAGCCCGGCACTCAAGAGAAGTGGCGGGCTCACGGAGCGCAGCCGGCACTCCGCAGGGGGGCTTCAGAGGAGGCCGGGGACGGCAGAGGGGGCAGGTGCTGGCAGGCGGCCAGCAACAAAAATGGCCGCCCGGTACCTCCCCTTTAATTAGCGCCGCCCCGGCCACAGGTAGGCCCCCCTGACCCTGTCGGACATAGCATCCGGCAGTAAGTCAGGGGGCGCTACTGAAGATCGCAGCCGGGGCACGAGTGGGGCACTGCGAACGGCGATGACGTCATTGCCGGCGGCGCAACGCCGCGGAGCACTAACGGTTACTGCCGCCGCTAACCTCCCGCTGAATTTCGCGGGAGGCGTTGGCGGCGCTGTGCCCAGGCGCTAGTTGCTTTGAGCCCCGTTAGCGCCCTCTTAGGGCGCTAACGGGAGGCGCAAAGCAACCGAATTTTTAGGCCAACACGTTTCAGTCAAGCAATAACTGTGTTGTCAGGGCAGTGGCGGTGTTAATGCTCCACCGAATGGTACAACCCATCATTCCCCCAATTGTGACTTCTGATCTGGAGCGCCTCCTGCTGTTTGACTTTGGGACAAGTCACGAAAGCCTTTTGACCTTGTCATGGTGCGTAGCTCCACAATGTTAAAAGAGAAACATTAAAATAGCTCACCGAAATAACAAATATTTATACCACGGATTATTGGGGCGTTAAAGGCTTGTTAACAATGGCGAACAGCTGTATCTCAACAAAGGAAACATGGGACTGGCAGACCGCATTCTTCAGGAGCTCTGTTTCCTCCCGAAGCTCTGGAATTCTCTCCCTAAACCTCTCTGCTCTCCACCTCTCTCTCCTCCTTAAAGGCCCTCCTTATAACCCACCTCTTTGACCACGCTTTCAGTCACTCCCCCCAATATCTCCTTCTTTGTCTCAACGTCCGTTTTTGTCTGCAAAGCACCTTTGTGACGTCTTGCTACATTAAAGGCGCTATAGAAATGCGAGTTGTTGTGTCTTCACGTAGATTATTATAAAAAGTTTGGGGGAGTCTCAATTCCCCGGTTGCCATGTGTCACAACTTCATAAACTTGTTTGTGAAGTTTTCCACAGTTCGGTACGGCTAGGAGAATGACGAGTGCTTTATTTTACTATTACATTGGGGTCGTAGAATCCTAGAATCCTACAGCACAGAGGGAGGTCATTCGGCCCATCGTGCCTGTGCCGGCTCTTTGAAAGAGTTCTCCAATTAGTCCCACTCCCCCCTGCTCTTTCCCCATAGCCCTGTGAATGTTTCCTTTTCAAGTATTTATCCATCAATCAGAGGAAATATTATAACATACAATGTCACTGCACACAGCGACAGCATCTACATATATGTAAAGTTTTAAAATCTTTACATCTCCATGCACTCCATGTCAAGTTTCCTCATAGTGTCAGCTGTGGCTCAGTGGGTAGCACACATGCCTCTGAGTCAGAAGGTCGTGGGCTCAAATCCCACTCCAGGGACTTGAGCACACAAAGCTAGGCTGACACTCCAGTGCAGTGCTGAGGGAGTGCTGCACTGTTGGAGGTGTTATCTTTCAGATGAGACGTTAAACCGAGGCCCCGTCTGCTCTCTCAGGTGGATGTAAAAGATCCCATGCCACTATTTCGTAGAAGAGCAGCGGAGTTATCACCGGTGTCCTGGCCTATAATTTATCCCTCAATCAACATAATAAAAACAGATTATCTGGTCATTTTCACATTGCTGTCTGTGGGACCTTGCTGTGTGCAGATTGGTTGCCGCGTTTCCCACATTACAACAGTGACTACACTTCAAAAAGTACTTCATTGGCTGTAAAGTGCTTTGAGGTGGCCGTGAATGGCGCTGTAGAAATGCAAGACTTTCTTTCTATAAATCCCCATGTCAACAATTACAATGGGAACTTCCTATGCAAACGAGTCACGCTGTAATTACATCTTCCTGCCAGAGGAGGCCCCAGTTTCACATTAACAGCTCAGAATTTTTGTTTAAAAGCCAGGTATTTGTCCAGCTCTCTCCGCTCCTGTCCTGTGGTGTTGTTTCCACGGGCACCAATGCTCGTCACTCATCACCCTCGACAGTGAAGCCTAAATTATACAGCTCTGTGCCACCACTGAGGTACCTTATCCTCCGCCAGTGGGAACGAGGAAATATCGAGCGCGCTGACCAATTATCTTTCATCTGTTGGTTTCAAAATCTCAGGCAATGTAGTCATGATTTTAAACTTGGTGTTTCCCTGGCTCCCCACTGTATAACAACAACAACTTGCATTTATATAGCGCCTTTAACATAGGTAAAGCTGGGTGCTGTCAGCGTACATGTGCAGCCTGACTTTGTGTTTTCGGATGATGTCGCCGAGGGGCAGCATATAGGTGAGAATAGAAGGGAGCCAAGGATAGATCCTTGGGAGACACCAGAGGTAACGGTTAGGGAGTGGGAAGAGCAGCCGTTATAGGTGATTCTCTGGCTACGCCTGGAGAGATAGGAATGGAACCGGGCGAGTGCAGTCCCACCCAGCTGGACGACGGAGCGCTGGAGGCATTGGCGGAGGATGGTGTGGTCAACCGTGTCAAAGGCTGCAGACAGGTCGAGAAGGATGAGGAGGGAAAGTTTACCACGGTCACAGTCACACATGATGTGATTTGTGACTTTGATGAGAGCGGTTTCAGTGCTGTAGCAGGGGCAGAAACCTGATTGGATGGGTTCAAACATGGAGTATTCAGTCTCTGTGTAGGTGATTTACAAAAATTAACAGCAATAAATTCAAAAGACAAAGTATTATCTTTATCAGACATGAACATGTATTAATTCTGAATTGTACAGTTATAATACAATCTAACTGGGGATTACAGAAGGTCACAAGATCTGATTAATCTTCACTACTCGTCTACAGAGTGTCACAAGGAGCCAATCAGGAGGCCTGTTATAAAAATAGGGACGAGACATTGCTGTAGTGTCAGTAATTAATGGAGCAATTGGAGGAGGGAGACAGGGCGCCAGATCCAGAAGCAGCAGTGAGCCCAGGAACCGTGCTACAGTAAAAGACCAGTCCTACTGCTGGCGAGCAAGTCTTCTGAACCAGAAGGTGGATTGGACCCAGTCAGGTGCACCAGCGGGCAATTCTCAAGCTGCCTTAACACTTGTTCAATGATGCTGGCTGTCTACTGAACACCCACACCACATCATGGCTTTCAAGCATTAGCACTTGCTGTCACTGTTGGCCCATCCTGTGGATTTCGGAGATGTTGCGGCCCTTCTGCACACTCCGCCATGGCTGCCCCAGAGAGATGGCTGCTCCGACCACTTAAAACCGAAGGACCGTGTTTCGTTGACTGGAATTGGATGGAAAGAGGCAGAAACCGAAGCTTTCGTTGGAATGGTTCAGAACAACTTTGTTCTTTCTTTCCCTTTTGAAGGCGGCTCAATGTCAGATCGGTGTGGACTTCCTGAAGACCACGACTCTTGTTCGTACTGAGATGCGTTGTAGAAGTGTCTGGGCTGGGTGATGGGACAGAGGAACGTTGTCCCTTTACGACAAAGAGGGTGGTGGGGGGCGGGCGGGCGTTGGGGCGGGGGGGGGGGAGACTCCCTCTTGATTCAGGCTTCAATGTGCTGGATGGAAGCTGTATTTTCAGTACGTTCAATGTCCATCCCCCTGGCGCGTGTCTCTAAGAGGGCTACGTCGCAGCCTTGGTCCTGTCCAGCTTTCCAGTGTTCACCCACCACGAGAATCCCTCCGATGCGTCCTTTCCTCCTGTGGAGTGTCCCGGGTGCCCTCATTATATCTGACGTTCCTTTGGGAGCCGAAGCGATTCCCATTCGGACAAAAGCAGCTGCTTGGGAACAAACTATAAGTCAGGTTAACCAGTCCAATCTGTTGAAAGATGGAACCCTTTTCAGGTTTAAAAAATAAAACACTGCCTCCCGTATTCCCAAAGGACTATCGAGTGACCTGGAATACAACAAGAGTGAATAGATAAATCAATGGGATACAGCAGCTCATCACTGTGAAGCAGTCTGATACACCTTGGGCTCCAGCTCTCACCCCCTGGACCACAAGCCTATAGCTGACCTGGTAACATCACCATCACGATTCGTCTGTCTGGTTTGAAGCCTGCATCAAGAGGGCCCATCCCCCAGTTCAAACATTTCTACAGAGTATCTCAGTAACAAGGATCGCACATCAATATTACATAGAATTACATAGACTGTACAGCACAGAAACAAGCCATTCTATGCCGGTGTTTATGCTCCACACGAGCCTCCTCCCATCTCTCTTCATCTAATCCTATCAACATATCCTTCTATTCCTTCATCCCTCATGTGTTTATCTAGCTTCCCCTGAAATGCATCTCTGCTATTCACCTCAAACACTCCCTGTGGTAGCGAGTCCCGCATTCTCACCACTCTCTGGGTAAAGAAGTTTCTCCTGAATTCCTTATTGGATTTATCTTATATTTATGGTCCCTAATTTTGGACTCCCCCACAAGTGAAAACATCTTCTCTACATCTACCCTATCCAACCCCTTCATAATTTTAAAGACCTCTATCAGGTCACTCCTCAGCCTTCTCTTTAGAGCCCCAGACTGTTCATGATAAAAAAGAGGCTGCAAGATTTGATAAAACTCTTCTCTCTCACATCCGTCAACCCCGTTCATTACCAAATAACTGTTCAGCTCCTTGTTGAATTTACCAATGGTTTCCTCTAATCGTTCTCCCTTTAGAAAGTGATGGGTTCAAGCCCCACTCCAGAATTTGAGCACCTAATCCAGGCTGACCCTTCAGTGCAGTGCTGAGGGAGCACAGCATTGTCAGAGGTTTCAAATGAGGCGTTAAACCGAGGCCCAGGCTGCCAGTTCAGGTGGACGTAAAAGATCCCACGGCACTATTTTGAAGAAGAGCAGGGGAGTTCTCCTAGATTCCCTCAAATCAAAGGTCATCCCTCTACCAACAGACGATCTGGTCATTATTTCATTGCTGTTTGTGGGAGCTTGCTGTGCGTGATTTGGCTGCTGCGTTTCCCTACATTACAACAGTGATTAAGCTTCAGAAAACCACTTCATTGGCAGCAAACTGCTTTGGAACGTCCTGAGGTCGTGAAAGACACTGCAGAAATGCTGGATCTTTCTTAGTGAGTGGTGAATGACGGCTATCTCCACGGAACACAAGCTGACTGAAAAGGATGGTCACTCTACGAATTTCAACCGGAAGGTGGACAGGGGGTTTCGAATCGCTCCTCGGTCAGTAACCAGTGGACACAGATTTAAGGTAATTGCCAAAAGATACAGAGGCGACTTGAGGGAAAAAATATTTACACAGCGAGTTGTTCTGATCTGGAATGCACTGCTTGATAGGGCGGTGGAAAGAAAGAAAGAAAGACTTGCATTTACATCGCACCTTTCACCACCTCAGGACGTCCCAAAGCGCTTCACAGCCAATGAAGCATTTTTTGAAGGGTAGTCACTGTTGTAATGTAGGAAACACAGCAGCCAATTTGCGCACAGCAAGCTCCCACAAACAGCAATGTGATAACGACCGGATAATCTGTTTTAGTGATGTTGATTGAGGAATAAATATTGGCCCCAGGACAGCACTGTGGGAGCACCTTCATCACACGGACTGCAGCAGTTCAAGAAGGCGGCTCACCACCACCTTCTCAAGGGCAACTAGGGATGGGCAATAAATGCTGGCCTTGCCGGCGACGCCCACATTCCATGAACGAATAAAAAAAAGCCAATTTGCACGCAGCAAGCTCCCACAAACAGCAATATGATAATGGCCAGATGATCTGTTTTAGTGATGTTGATTGAGGGATAAATATTGGTCAGGAAGCAGATTCAGTAGTAACTTTCAAAAGGGAATCGGATAAATACTTGAAGGGGAAAATTTGCAGGGCTGTGGGGAAAGAGCAGGAGAGTGGGACTGATTGGAGAGCTCTTTCAAAGAGCCGGCACAGGCACGATGGGCCAAATGGCCGCCTTCTGTGCTCGAAGATTCGATGAGTTTATGTCAGCATACATGGCGGATGATCGGCAAGTCTGCATAAAAAAAACTTTGGCTCTGGGATGAAAATGACAAACTATCTGCGATCTGATTAAATGCCATTAGCAGACGCTCTGCGCGCTATCTTGTTACATCGAAGAGCTAGAAGATTGAAAAGCTTGACTTTCAGATTGTCCTTCAGCCCATCCTTTGCTACAGCCGGGACCTACACCGATCTATTTCTCCTGGTTTAAAGCTGTGCAATGCAACAAATTTCCTTCAATCCCTCCCAACAACAACAACAACTTGTATTTATCCAGCGCCTTTAACGCACGTCCCAAGACGCCTCACAGGAGCGATTATCAAACGAAATTTGACACCGAGCCACATAAGGAGATATTAGGGCAGGTGACCAAAAGGTTGGGCAAATAGGTAGATTTTAAGGAGCGTCTTAAAGGAGGAAAGAGAGGTAGAGAGGTTGAGGGAGGGAATTCCAGAGCTTACGACCCAGGCAGCTGAAGGCATGGCTAACAATGGTGGAGCAATGAAAATCAGGGATGCTCAAGAGGCCAGAATTAGAGGAGCGCTGAGATCTCGGAGGGTTGTGGGGCTGGAGGAGGTTACAGAGATAGGGAAGGGGCGAGGCCATGGAGGGATCTGAAAACAAGGATGAGAATTTTAAAATCGAGGCATTGCCAGACCGGGAGCCAATGTAGGTCAGCGAGCACAGGGGATGATGGGTGAACGGGATTTGGTGCGAGTTAGGGCACGGGCAGCAGACTTTACACCTGCAGCAGCCCTTTAACTGCTGCAGCCTATCCCAATTTCCCTCCCTCCCAGCAGCAGACGATCCAATCAGGAGCGGGATTCTTGCTGTAATCTCACCCTGCATACTCAATGAGGGCCATCCCCACCCCCCCCAACCATGGAAAATGTAATCAGGTGCCGTTGGGATGACATGGATGGAAAGAAGTCCTGTCCATTTTGCCAATGACATCTGGAAAATCCAAGCCTTCGTATGGCAAGACGTTGTCTTTAGAAAGTCTGGGGACGGAGGAAGGAAGGTGCAAGGAGTGTTGCAGAGACACTCTGGTGTAAAAGTGATACTAAAATGTTGTACAATTAATAAATCAATTTAAAACCACACCAAGGCCTGAATTGGAGGAGCGCAGAGATCTCGGCGGGTCGTAGGGCTGGAGGAGATTTCAGCGATAGGGAGAGGGCGAGACCATGGAGGGATCTGAACACAAGGATGAGAATTTTACAATGCAAGGAGAACATGCGGATCTGATGGCTACTTGCATATTGGGCGGGGTTCGCCCGAGGGCTGGTGAGAAGCTCGGACTAACCTTGGTGGTTTTGACTTTGTTTCCGGTGCTACAGCTCCACCCACTCAGGTCCGGCAGAACCTTACACTCCTCACCCTTCAAACATGGCTCCATGTGGCACCACCACTTCTGAACAACGATGGATGCTGCAATCAAGAGAAAGCACCACGGTGAGACTGGAACTGAAGAACACTTCTCGCCCACCTTCACACCCCGAGAGATGTCATTCCGCAGCCACGTCAAACCAGCAGATGCAAACAGTTTACAGGCATACAGTGATAGAAAGAGAAAGGGAGAGCTTGCATTTCTACAACACCTTTCACATCTTCAGGATGTACCAAAACGCTTCACATCCAATGAAGTACTTTTGAAGTGTGGTCTTGTAGGCAAACGTGTAAGATCCCACAACCAGCAATGAGATAAATTACATGTTAATCTGCATTTGATGGTGTTGGTTCTGAGATAAATGTTGGCCAGGGCACTCCCCCTACTCTTCTTCAAATAGCAGCATTGAATCTTCTATGTCCACCTGAGAAGATGGCCTCATTTGAAAGACGGCATCGCCGATAGTGCAGCACCCCCGACAGTGCAGCACCCCCTCAGTACTGGGAGTGTCGGCCTAGATTATGTGCTCAAGTCTTTTGGAGTGGGACTTGAACCTACAACCTTTTGACTCACTGAGCCATGGCTGACAGAATGGAGAGCAAATTTTCCGATGGGCAACTCGAAAACGAGAAAAGAAGGTGAATTTTGGAACAAAACCAGTCACTCATAGATCTGAGGACAAAGAATAGTGCAGAGGGGCCCGAGTGCAATCTCCCCTTCGTGCCCCAAGGATGTTCCCTTAGGCGAGGGTTAGAGCCCATGCTCAGGTTTCAGACCCTCGGCCTCGCTCACACGACGAGGCAAATACCGCGTGAGCAGGATAAATTATTGAGGGCGCACACGGGTTACAAAGTGAAATGGACAGCTGGGAGGACGCATAGCACAGCCCAGTCAGATCCTTACATCGCACAATCAAATCACTAACAGCAAGTGGACAGATGCAAAGAGTAATTAAAATGCCTAATGGAGCTTTGTCCTTTATCTCAAGGGGGTTGGAACACAAAGGGGAGGAGGTGATGCCTCAGTTGTACGGAGCCTTGGTCAGACCCCCTCTGTAGCACTGCCTTCAGTTCTGGGCCCCGCACCTCTATATTGGCCTTGGAGGGGGAGCAGTGCAGATTCACCAGAATAATACCAGGGGCTCCAATTATGAGGACAGGTTGCATAAACCTGGCTTGTATTCCCTTGAGTTTAGCCGATTGAGGGATGATCTGATAGAGGTGTTTAAAACCTGCTCCGAAATTCAATAAGATCATGGCTGATCTTCGACCTCAACTCCACTTTCCCGCCCGATCCCCATATCCCTTGATTCCATAGTATCCAAAAATCTAGCGATCTCAATCTTGAATATACTCAATGACTGAGCATCAACAGCCCTCTGGGGTAGAGAATTCCAAAGATTCACCACCCTCTGAGTGAAGAAATTTCTCCTCAGCTCAGTCCTAATGGCCGACCCCTTATTCTGAGACTGTGACCCCTGGTTCTAGACTCCCCAGCCAGGGGAAACATCCTCCCTGCATCTACCCTGTCAAGCCCTGTAAGAATTTTGTATGTTTCAATGAGATCACCTCTCATTCTTCTAAACTCTAGAGAGTATAGGCCTAGTCTACTCAATCTCTCCTCATAGGACAATCTCCCCATCCCAGAAATCTTTTTTTTTAACTTCATACAAGGTTACTCAAAAAATGGTTAGTGAAATCAGTCTTGCCCTTGTTACTATCTTTAAGGAATCATTAGAAACAGGAATAGTGCCCCAAGGACAGTTTAGTAGGAATATAAAAATTGGCCAGACTTTGTTGGAGCGGGGCATCTCGCATGCCCTGTTAATTAGACTTTGGGGGTGATTTTGCCAATGCGGCGCATTGGAGGCGGGACTGCTGCTTGT
The DNA here is from genome assembly GCA_030390025.1 of Squalus acanthias. NCBI lineage: Eukaryota > Metazoa > Chordata > Chondrichthyes > Squaliformes > Squalidae > Squalus > Squalus acanthias. The sequence continues at coordinate 28,965,629 of CM059441.1, forward strand.
CGGGTTTTAGTCCCGCCTCCATCGACTTGTGGCCAACCCACGCTATTTTCCCTTGATTGACCTTGTTAAGCCCGCCCAGCGGGCTTAGCAGGCCAATTAAGGGGAAGCCAGTTGCAGAGAACGTCAATGTATGACGTTTCATCTGTCAAAAATTTTTGACAGATGAATTGTCGTCGTTTGACAGCTTTGAGAAGCTGTCAAACACTGACATTCTCTGTTGTTTGGTGAGTTCTTGTACTCAAGGCTCACCAAACCTATTTCCTGAGCAGAAAGCAGATGGCTGTTGCATCGGAGAATGCAGCAGCCATTCTGTCATCTCTGCCGTAGAGACGCCAGAGCCTCCGGATCCCCAACAATTGCAGCCTGCAGGAAGAAACAAAGCTAAGGAAACTTTTTCTAACACTTTTCACTCACCTCACATACTCACCTCTCCACACTTGCACCCATCACTCACCTTCACAGTGCACTTTTGCACCCCTCCGACCCCCGCAGACCCACTGCTCGCCTCGCTGACCCTGGCGGGGTTCGCAGCCTTCGGGAAGCCCGCACTTGTGTGGGTAAAATGGGGATAATCCTCTTATCTGCCTGTTAACGACCTGTCAACAGGCAGTTAAGTGGCTGTAATCCCCTTCCCGCCTCCACGATACGGGACCCGGCACGGGTCGGGTACCCGCCTCCTGGGAAGATGGCACGGAGCTGGGTTGGGGGCAGGATGGGTAACCGCCCCCAGATTCTGCCATTTTCCCGGCAGTCCCACCTCCCCAGGGCTGGCAAAATCGCCCCCTTTCTCTCTTCAGCTCAAAAGATTTTTGCCCTGCAAGTTGCTGGGAGTGCGAGCTGATAATGGCGCGGCGAGGGCCACGGGGCATCTGGGACCTCGGTGAACGACGGGACCAACAGACCATCTCCCTAACCAATGAGATTTAAGGATTGAGAAAGAAACAGAGGAAAGACCCGGTCTGGGCCTATATGTGACTCCAGTCCCACACCAACATAGTTGACTCTTAAATGTTCTATGTAGTGGCCTAGCGAGCCACTCAGTATTATCAATAGGCTGGCGGTTCAAGAAGAAGGCCACTGCCTTCGCAAGAGTAACTTGAGATGGGCAATAAGTGCCGGCCTTGCCAGCAACACCCACATCCTGAGAATTAATAAATAAAAACGTAGGAAGGCATGGAGTAGGAGGAAAGCTCTTAAAAACTGGCTTTTTAAGAGGCTTTGGAGAGGGTGCAGAGGAGGTTTACCAGAATGGTATCAGGGATGAGGGACCTTAGTTATGTGGAGAGACTGGAGAAGCTGGGGTTGTTCTCCTTAGAGCAGAGAAGGTTAAGAGGAGATTTGATAGAGGTGTTTAAAATTATTAGGGGTTTTGATAGAGTAAATAAGGAGAAATTGTTTCCACTGGCAGGAGGGTCGGTAACCAGAGGACACAGATTGAAGATAATCGGCAAAAGAACCAGAGGGGAGATGAGGAGAATTTTTTTACGCAGCGAGTTGTGATCTGGAATGCGCTGCCTGAAAGGTGGAAGCAGATTCAATAGTAAATCTTAAAAGGGAATTGGATAAATACTTGAAGGGGAAAAAATTGCAGAGCTATTGGGATAGAGCAGGGGGGAGTGGGACTAACTGGAGAGCTCTTTCAAAGAGCCGGCACAGGCACGATGGGCTGAATGGCCTCCTTCTGTGCTGTATCATTCTATGATTGTATGAACCAGAGAAAGTAAAGGGTGAATGGAGCTGCATTGACAGGACAAGGGGGGGAATTTTTCCAGGGTGGTCAGCGGGCATGTTCAGTGGCGGGTCAGGTGGGGAAAACTTTTTTTTACAGCAGGTTGGGACCCCGCTGTCAACCCGCCGCCAGGCACCTTTCCCAGATGTCGGGTCTGTCAGTGCTGAACAGACCCGACACGCAGCGGCGGGGGAGGCACTTCAGGTCATTATGACCTTGTTAACAGCCCATTAAAAAGTATTTTGAGCTCACCTTTACATTTTACCAGGTCAGGCCGCGGGGTCCACGCTGCTCGGGGATCATGTCAGGTAAGCAGGTCGGGAGTTGTATGACCGTGGAATCATCTCAATACTTGACAGCTGCAAATGTGCTATAAAAGCTCCCATCTCACATCTGTTCACTTTCCAAGATCAGAAGCTGTTGCTTACTGCATTTGGAAGACAGATTGAGCTTTATGCAGGTTGCAAGTGTTTGGAGTCAACTCTCTATCCAGTGTCATCTCATTGGAACAACCTCTCTCACCGTTGACAGATCGCTTCTGTCATCTCAAGTTCACCTGCCAGCTATTACTTCAGCATCGGTGCCCTTGAAACTATCTCAGCTTGGTCCCACGATCAGCCCCAACACCAGCAGTACCAGGCACACCAGCAGCACCAACAACAACACCAACATTCTCCGCAATCACCTGATACTGCACAGGACAGAGGGCATCAGCACCCGAGCACATTGCTGCCCGGGAGGCCAGGGATGGCCTCACCATGGCCAGATTTACTTCACTTGACGCTGTACACCCTGGCTACCACATGATGCGCCAGGTTGACACCACCCCACACCAACACCATAAGGCATCCCTACAATGCCCAAGCCATTCCTTTCACACTCATCGCCATTGCGGGGGGTACCGTTATGTCTCACCATTCACTGCAACTCACTAAGCCAGTTCCAAAGGTGCACACAGATCTGTCCAAGAACGCAAAGTGTTTAAAATAAAGTTTTCAATGTTTGACAGCACAATAACAGAAACTTCACATGAACATTGGCTAAAACACTCAAGTGCCATCCCTTGTGTGTTGTTAGTTGGTATGATTGCAGTAGGATGAGGGTGAGTGTGAGGGATGGCTAGTGAGATGGGGAAGTGATAATGTAGATAGAGAGGGATGGGTGGAGGTGCAAGGTAAGTTGGTGTAAGGATGGGAAGGCAGAGTGATGGAGATGTGATGAGAGGCACAGCAGGATGAGGTTGAGTGTGGCTTTGCAGTAACGTTTTGTGATCTACTGAGATCATTGAAAGGTTTGCGCCACTGCAGCCTGGTCCTCCTGGTGACATCCCTGCTTGTGTCCTCCTGTGCAATGTGCAACCAGGCTGTGTTGATCTCCTGGGGAGGTCTCCTCTGCCCATTGGAAGGGAAGAGAACCTCCCTGCGTGCTGTGACTCATGTGAGAGCCGTGTGCAGCCCTGCTCCTCTGTGCAGCGCTCGTCGGTGTTTGTAGCACCTCAATGCTGTACAACACTGAAAACACAACTGTCAAATTAAAGTTGGCCATGGTCCCTTTAAGGAAACCGGCTGATGACGCGTCATCAGACCCGCTTCCTTCAATTGGCGGGAAAACTCACTGGGTGGGCTTAACAAGCCCAATCAGGGGGAAATCATTTTCGACAGCGGGATAGAGCCGGCAGCGATGCCAGGACCCACCATTGACGTTGCCCGCCATGGTCCAGCCCAAGGAGTCACGAGCAACTCACACAGGGATCAGCACTGGGCCCATCGCTGTGTACAGTGTATAAAAATGGTTTGGAGCTGAGGACAAGCACAAAGATATTTAAGTTTGCAGAAGATGCCAAATTGGGGAGAGGTTCAAACAAAAGGCAAACCGAATGCAAAGGGAGGTGGATAGGTTGGGTGGTTGGGCGGGCTAGTGAGTGGCAAATGCCGATTAATATGGAGAAGTGGTCGGCAATGAGATTGGGGAGAGGAAATAAACAGAGAACATATACTAAATGGTACAGGACGCAACACAAGACAGAGAGTGGAGGGTATTGGTGGAGCGCTCACTAAAACCGACAGCACAGTAATTGGTGGAATAATGAAAATTAACCGGATCTTGGGATGTATAGGCAGAGTGATAGAGCATGAATCTCAGGAGCTGACAATGAGTCTGTGCAAGGCACTGGTACAGTCCCACCCTGACCCTAATCTTAACCCTAATGCTAACCATACCCCTGACCGTAATCCGGACTATAAACTTGATTTTGACCCCAAACCTGACCTTTCCTTTAATCCCAATACTAAACACAATCCTAACTTAAACCTGACTTTGACCCCAAACCTGACACTAATCTGATTCTGAGTCTAACCGAACCCTGACTCCAACCCTAACCTTAAGCATAACCAAAATCCCTGAACTCGATCCTAACCCTAACCCGAGCCCTAACCCTAACCCGAGCCCTAACCCTGGGATATTGCTAATGTAAAGGGCTTCATTTTTCCTAGAATATTCTGTGACAGCATCATTTGATGCAGGGAGATATCTGCACAAGAGAATTAACAATTGTGATGTCAGTGTCAGCTGTGGCTCAGTGGGTAGCACACTTGCCTCTGAGTCAGAAGGTTGTGGGTTCAAGTCCCGCTCCAGGGGCTTTTGCACATAAATCTAGGCTGACAATCCCAGTGCAGTGCTGAGGGAGTGCTGCACTGTCGGAGGTGCCGTCTTTTGGATGAGACGTTAAACCGAGGCCCCGTCTGCTCTCTCAGGTGGACGTAAAAGATCCCATGGCACTATTTCGAAGAAGAGCAGCGGAGTTCTCCCCGGTGTCCTGGGCCAATATTTATCCCTCAACCAACATAACAAAAACAAATTATCTTGTCATTATCACATTGCTGTTTGTGGGAGCTTGCTGTGTGCAAATTGGCTGCCGCGTTTCCCACATTACAACAGTGACTACACTTCAAAAGTACTTCATTGGATGTAAAGCACTTTGAGACGTCCGGTGGTCGTGAAAGGCGCTATATAAATGCAAGTCTTTCTTTTCTTTTATTACTGCAGCTTCACCAAGAAATAATCCGCAGTGGATTACCGGAATCTTCTATGTCCGCCCAGTGTCATTCAGCAGGGTATCGGCAGTGATCTCAGTGAATTATAGACAGTGCTTCAAATGAGGAGTTCAGATAACATCGTACACCATGATTGGGAAACTGAGTCACTTCACATTGACGAGCACTCAGATACAGTTACCGCAGGGATCAGCGGATTTTATATTTACACAGTGGAGTTCGCAGGGGTGGCAACAGGTCACTGGCAGGATCAAGGGTCACTGGTCTTGTGACAACTACTTTCTGTAAGATTAACAACTGCGACAAAGTTACCGTCCACTGATCAATATTAATCCACTGACTGGTTCCCAGCAACAGGTACCCTTAGCGCCCATTGCTTATTAAAGTCTCTTTTTCAATCATTACCTTCAGGATTTTAGGAGTGATTTTACATTCTGATGCTAGGGCCAGCACTCATCCGGTATTGAATCATAGAATCATAGAAATTTATGGCACAGAAGGAGGCCATTCGGCCCATCGTGTCTGTGCCGGCCGAACAAGAGCTATCCAGCCTAATCCCACGTTCCAGCTCTTGGTCCGTAGCCCTGTCGGTTACAGCACTTCAAGTGCATATCCAAGTACTTTTTAAATGTGATGAGTGTTTCTGCCTCTACCACCCTTTCAGGCAGTGAATTCCAGACCCACACCACCCTCTGGGTGAAAAAAGTTCTCCTCAACTCCCCTCTAATCCTTCCACCAATTACTTTAAATCTATGCCCCCTGGTTATTGACCTCTCTGCTAAGGGAAATAGGTCCTTCCTATCCACTCTATCTCGGCCCCTCATAATTTTATACACCTCAATCAAATCTCCCCTCAGCCTCCTCTGTTCCAAAGAAAACAACCCCAGCCTCTCCAGTCTTTCCTCATTGCTAAAATTCTCCAGTCCTGGCAACATCCTCGTAATTCTCCTCTGCATCCTTTCTAGTGCAATCACATCTTTCCTGTAATGTGGTGACTAGTTTACATAGTTCGGCAGTTCGGTTTTTGAGTGGGGTCCCTGGAAATCTAACACAGACAGCAAAGCCTCAAAAGCACCGTGTTATTGTGCAAACGCTTCACACACTCATGGTAGAATCCGCTATTTAATCTATAGGAAGGAAAAGCTTAGAGGCTTAGATTATGAGGACAGGCTGCATAAAATTGGCTTGTATTCCCTTGAATTTAGAACATTGAAGGGGTGATCTGATCGAGGTGTTTAAAATTATAAAAGGATTCGATAGGGTGGATAGAGAGAAACTATTTCCTCTGGTGGGGGGAGTCCAGAACAAGGGGGCAGAACCTTAAAATTAGAGCCAGGCCGTTCAGGGGTGATGTCAGGAAGCACTTCTTCACACAGAGAGGAGTGGAAATCTGAAACCCTTATTAAGTAAGGGTATCGAGGGATATGGAGCAAAGGTGGAGTTGAGGCACAGATCAGCCATGATCTAATTAAAAGGCAGAGCAGGCTCAAGGGGCTGAATGGCCCCCTCCTGTTCCTAATGTTCCTAAAACAGGTGAGTGCTTTCGTCAAATTGATGAAATTGGAATTTGTACGAATGAAATATCGTCAAGTAATTTTTTGAGAGTCAAAATTTTCATTGTTAAAATCTAACTGCTCACTTTCCATTTATTTCTGTGTCTCGTGAGCTGGGGATCTTCACTAGTTATGATTAATTACTGGTTGTTACCTGTTAGTTATCAATTATTTGTTATTAATTTATTAATTATTGATTATTCATGTTTCCAATGTAATTTTAGCAGCAGCAAAACAGACACCAAGCCCAAACCCTGGCCGCCTGACCCACCTACCATTATCCTGCCCTCTGCCCTGCCCTAGCTTATTCTCTTGGCCCCACTGTTATCCGATCCACTTCTCCTGTGCAGAGCAAAGAAAGGGGAGAGCGAGGAGGGAGAGCCCAAGCCCTGATTCCCTAATTGGTGCACAAGATTTTTTTTTATTCATTCATGGGATGCGGGCATCGCCGGCAAGGCCAGCATGTATTGTCCATCCCTAATTGCCCTCGAGAAGGTGGTGCTGAGCTGCCTTCTTGAATCGCTGCAGTCCGTGTAGTGAAGGTGCTCCCACAGTGTTATTAGGGAGGGAGCTCCAGGATTTTGACCCAGCGACGATGAAGGAACGGCCGATATATTTCCAAGTCAGAATGGTGTGTGACTTGGAGGGGAACTTGGAGATGGTGGTGTTCCCATGCGCCTGCTGCCCTTGTCCTAGACGGTAGAGGTCGCGGGTTTGATAAGCAGCAAACAGGACTACTCACTGCAGCTTGATGTTGGTGTAGTGCGGTTAAATGATTCATAATGGGGTGGGGCTTGTTGGCAATGGCCATTGAGGGAGGGGCGTGTGGAACAGAGGTTCGGGTGTCACTGGGTTGAGTCATCAGTCTTGTGGTGGCTTTCGTGTGCAGGGGATTTTTTTATTCATTCTCGGGATCTGGGCGTCGCTGGCAACGCCGGCATTTATTGCCCATCCCCAGTTGCCCTGAGAAGGTGGTGGTGGGCCTTCTTCTTAAACTGTTGTTGGCGGATTTGTACTTGCTAAGCCAATTCAAAGGGCAGTTAATTGTCAATCATGTTGATGTGGGACTGGAGTCACATACAGGCCCAGACTGGGTAAGAATGGCAGGTTTCTCTAGAACTTTGTTACCTCTAGACTCGACTATTCCAATGCACTCCTGCCGGCCTTCCATGTTCCACCCTCTGTAAACTTGAGCTCATCCCAAACTCTGCCGCCCGTGTCCTAACTCACTCCAATCCCGTTCACCCATCACCCCTGGACTCGCTGACCTACATTGGCTCCCAGTCCAGCAACGCCTCGATTTTAAAATTCTCATCCTTGTTTTCAAATCCCTCCATGGCCTCACCCCTCCCTATCTCTGTAATCTCTTCAGCCCCACAACCCCCCTGAGATCTCTGCGCTGCCTCCAATTCTACCCTCTTGAGCATCCCTGATTATAATCGCTCCACCATTGGCGGCCGTGCCTTCTGTTGCCTTGGCCCCAAGCTCTGGAATTCCCTCCCTAAACCTCTCCGCCTCTCTACCTCTCTTTCCTCCTTTAAGATGCTCCTTAAAACCTACCTCTTTGACCAAGCTTTTGGTCACCTGCCCTAATTTCTCCTTATGTGGCTCGGTGTCAAATTTTGTTTGATAACGCTCCTGTGAAGCACCTTGGGACGTTTTACTACGTTAAAGACGCTATATAAATACAAGTTGTTGTTGTTGTTGTTTCCTTCCCGAAAGGGCACGTGTGAACCAGTTGGGTTTTTACGACAATCCGACAGCTTCACGGTCACTTTTACTGGTACCAGATTTTTAAACCGAATTCGAATTCTCAAACTGCCGTAGTGGGATTTGAACTCACGTTCTCTGGATTACTCGTCCACTAACATAACCGCTACATTTCCTTTCAGTGTCAGCCTGCCCCTTCCTCCTCTGTAGGGTGTGCAGTGATGCTCACCAGGACACATCAGGTTCAAGGCTCAAGAAGGAGCTTTGGCCTTCACCTGGGCCTTCACCTGGGCCTTCACCGGAGCCTGCAACCTGCAGACAGCTATAACTCTTGCTGATACCCAAGCAGGAAATATATAGAGGGGGAATTTTGCCGGTGCTCAGGGGGGCGGGACTGGAGGCGGGACTGCTGGCAAAATTGCAAAGATTGACAGCGGGTCCCGAACCCGCTGTCAACCCGCCTCCAATCAATCTTCCCGGGAGTCAGGTCCCCGATTTGCGCAGGGACCCGACACCTAGCGGCGGGAAAAGGATTATAGCCACTTAACTGCTTGTTAACAGGTAGTTAACAGGCAGTTAAGAGGCTTTTTCCAATTTTGCCAGGTCGACTGCGGGCTTCCCGACGTCCGGACACCATGCCAGGGTAAGTGTGGCATGTTGTGAGTTTGCTGTGATGTTCCTTCATTGATGACAGCTGCATAAGTGGTGTGAAGGATCCAATGGTACACTGGTGAGTTTCAGAGGTAAGGAAATGTTGGGTAAATCATTTTTAATGTATTTAGACTTTTCTGTAGGTAACAAGGTTTGAAGTGTTTGTGTAGTCCCACCTCATTAGGAGAACCTCTCTCACCAGTGATAGATCGCTTCTGTAACCTCACCTGCAGCTGCCATCTGTTTTATCCTAAGGAGAGAGTCTCTGGAGAGCCTGGGTGCAAGGGCTCACCTTTGTACAGTGATTGGCAGTGTTTGCAGCACCTCAATGCTGTCAAACACTGAAAAATTATCTGTCAAAAAAAAATGAGCGTGTCCCCTTTAAGAAAACCAGCAGATGACGCGTCATCAACTGACGTCATCTGACACCGGCTTTCTCTTAATTGGCCGGCAAGCCCACAGGGCGGGCTTAACAAGGCCAATTGACGTAAAATTACGTCTGCACGTCGGGCGTCGTTGGGGGCGGGATCCTTAGGTGCACCCTTAGCCCTGCTACACAATGCCCCCCTCCCCTTCCTCCCAACCAAATGTAGATAAGGTGGCAACAAGTCACAGTGAATGATGTTCTGTCTTCAGCTCTGGAAAAGTGAAGGCTGAGGGGTGACCTGATAGAGGTCTTTAAAATTATGAAGGGGTTCGATTGGGTAGACGTAGAGAAGTTGTTTCCACTTGTGGAGGGAATCCAAAACTAGAGGCCATAAATATAAGAGAGTCACTAATAAATCCAATGGGGAATTCAGGAGAAACCTCTTTACACAGAGAGTGGCGAGAATGTGGACTCGCTCCCACAGGGAGTGGTTGAGGCGAATAGTATAGATGCATTTCAGGGGAAGCTGGATAAACACATGAGGGAGAAATGAATAGAATGATGCCAGGGCTGAGGGACTTCAGTTATGTGGAGAGACTGGAGAGGTTGGGATTGTTCTCCTTAGAGCAGAGAAGGTGAAGGAGAGATTTGAAAAAGGTGTTCAAAATCATGAGGATGTTTCCAGTGGCAGGAGGGTCGGTAACCAGAGGACACAGATTTAAGATAATTGGCAAAAGAACCAGAGAGGGAGATGAGGAAAATGTTTTTACGCTGTGGGTTGTTGTGATCTGGAACGCGCTGCCTGAAAGGGCGGTGAAAACAGATTCAATAGTAACTTCAAAAGGGAATTGTAAATACTTCAAGGGCTATGACGAAAGAGCAAGGGCGAGTGGAACTAACTGGATAGCTCTTTCAAAGAGCCGGCACAGGCATGATGGGCTGAATGGCCTTCTTCTATGCTGTATGATTCGATGATTCTATGGTATGGTGAGATGAAGACCGGCGCACCGTGGCTGCAGTGTGTACCATCTACAAGATGCACTGCAGCAACTCACCAAGGCTTCTTTGGCAGCACCTCCCAAACCCGCGACTTCTACCACCTAGAAGGACAAGGGCAGCAGGCACATGGGAGCACCACCACCTCCAAGTTCCCCTCCAAGTCACACACTATCCTGACTTGGAAATATATCGGCTGTTCCTTCATCGTCACTTGGTCAAAATCCTGGAAACTCCCTCCTAACAGCACTGTGGGAGCACCTTCACCACAAGGACTGCAGCGGTTTAAGAAGGCGGCTCACCACCACCTTCTCAGGGCAATTAGGGAGGGGCAATAAATGCAGGCCTTGCCAGCGACGCCCACATCCCATAAATCAATTAAAAGAAAAATGGCCTCCTTCTCTGCTGTAAGATTCGATGATTCTATGGTATGGTGAGATGAAGAGGGGTGGGAGGAGGCTGGTGAGGAGCATAAACACCGGCATGGACCAGTCGCGTCGAATGGCCTGTTTCTCCACTGTAAAAGTCTATATAATTCTGTGTCTGCCCATGACTGGAGAAGCCTCACGTGCAATTCTTTTGATTGAGGAGGAAAGTCCTACCATCAACGCAGGAGGGGGCCGCCCGTGTTGTCCCAGCGACCTGGCCAGGAAAGCAGGAGCATTTCACGGTCTGGGAGCGTTCCTCGATCTTGTTCTTGTTGCAGCATCGATGGGCGGCGATCACCTCGCACGTTCCGGCTTTAACATGGACCACTGCCAAATGGAAAACACAAAGAGGGGTGAGGAGCAAACCCCCTTCAGCACTTTCCCCCATATCTGAATCGTGCGCACCGTACACCTCAGAATGCCGCACGCCTGACTGAGTTCTGGGATCCCACCCAGTTGGAATCTATCATCTTAGCCGTGGCTCAGTGGGCGGCGCTCTCTCGCCTCCAGGGCAGAGGGTCGTGGGTTCAAGTCCCCACTCCAGAGACTTGAGCACATAATCCAGGCTGACACTCCAGTGCAATACTGAGGGAGCGCTGCACTCTCGGAGGGGCAGTACTGAGAGAGCACCGCACTGTCAGAGCAGCCGCCTTTAAGATGAGACGTTAAACCGAGGCCCCGCCTGCTCTCTAAGGTGATGTAAAAGATCCCACAGGAACTATTTCGAGAACTGCAGGGGAGTTCGCCCCGATGTCCTGAACAATATATCATCCAACATCACTAGAAACCAGATGATCTGGTCATTTATCTCATTGCTGCTTGTGGGAGCTTGCTGTGCACAAATTGGCTGCCGCCTTTCCTACATTACAACAGCGACTGCACTTCAAAAAAAAAGTACTTCATTCGTTGTAAAACGCTTTGGGACATCCTAAGGTCGTGAAAGGCGCTATAGAAATGCAAGTTTTTCTTTGGAAGATACATTTATCTCTTTAAAGTTGACCAGTGATTGACTGATTAACATTCCTGCACCCCATGGATCTGTTGGATTTTCCACAGGTGGCTCAGCTCTGAAACAGACCGACAATCTTCCTGAATCCTGGCTGGAAAGTTCAGTCCCAGTTCCGCCCACTCTGCTTCTTTCACGTTTATGCCCCTTTTCCTGACCCTCTCCAACTCTTTGATGTTAAAAGAAAGAAATTGCATTTATATAGCACCTTTCTCATTGTCAGGACACCCCAAATCGCCTTCTGGTCAATGACGATACATTTGAAGCGTAGTCACTGTTGTAATGTAGGAAATGCAGCAGCCAAGTTGGGCACAGCAAGCTCCCACAAACAGCACTGTGATAATGGCCAGATAATCTGCTGTTAGTGATGTTGATTGAGGGATAAATATTGGCCCAGGACACCAGGAAGAACTCCCCTGCTCTCCTTTGAAGAGTGCCCTGGGATCTTTTACGTCCACCTGAGAGGGCAGACAGGGCCTCGGTTTAACGTCTCATCCGAAAGACAGCACCTCCGACAGTGCAGCACTCCCTCAGTACTGCCCCTCCGACAGTGCAGCGCTCCCTCAGTACAGCCCCTCCGACAGTGCAGCACTCCCTCAGTACTGTCCTTCCGACAGTGCAGCGCTCCCTCAGAGCTGCCACTGCGACAGTGCGGTGCCCCCTCAGTACAGCCCCTCCGACAGTGCAGCGCTCCTTCAGTACTGCCCCTCCGACAGTGCAGCACTCCCTCAGTACTGCCCCTCCGACAGTGCGGCGCCCCCTCAGTACCGCCCCTCCGACAGTGCAGCGCTCCCTCAGTACTGCCCCTCCGACAGTGCAGCGCTACTTCAGTACTGCCCCTCCGACAGTGCAGCGCTCCCTCAGTACTGCCCCTCCGACAGTGCGGCGCCCCCTCAGTACCGCCCCTCCGACAGTGCAGCACTCCCTCAGTACTGCCCCTCCGACAGTGCAGCGCTCCTTCAGTACTGCCCCTCCGACAGTGCAGCGCTCCCTCAGTACTGCCTCTCCGACAGTGCAGCGCTCCCTCAGTACTGCCCCACCGACAGTGCAGCGCTCCTTCAGTACTGCCTCTCCGACAGTGCAGCGCTCCCTCAGTACTGCATTGGGCGAGACCTTCTTGCCCACAATTCGGACCGTGCGAGTCAAACACGAGCTAACTGCAGACATTTTTACTGAGTTGCTTACAGACTGTGTTTATTGACTATTCTCCACTCATCGTAAAAATGATGCATTATTACAAGTTTGGTGACTGATGGGACTATGATAAAACTGAAACGACTCCCCGCAGACCTGCACTATTTTATTACTCATTTTCTAAATGAGGGTGATGCAATCTCGATCTTTTCATCACAATAAAAATCATCACTGCAATAGTGATTATGAAGATGAAGTTTAAATTGTTTGTTGCTTTAACCCTGATTAGCAATTTTTATTTTCATTTAATGCATCTCTGTGCTGGGTATTCATCAACAGACTCCGAGTGTGTCACATATTCACGCCAACCAGCGGCAGAACAGTTAGTGCTCCCGTTACTTGTCGTGCGGTGCTGGGGATTTGCCTGGTGTGACTTTCCTTTGGGCTAATTTTGGTTGGGGGCAATTTCTCTTGTTCCTCTTTGGAAAAGAAAGTGAGGGCATTGACTCACGGCTAGTGCCAACTAACCAATCAGGTGGTACCACTGCAATAAGAGTGAGTGGAAATGCCAAGGAAATGTAGCAAGTGGAAGAGAGTGAGAGAGACGCACACAGAGACACACAGAGAGACTTAGAGAGAGACAGAGATGGAGACAGATACATAGAGAGACACACACACAGACATAGAAAGACAGGCAGACAGAGAAAGAGAGACAGCGAGAGAGAGAGAGAGACGCACATACAGACAGAGAGTCGGAGACAGAGACAGACAGAGAAAGAGACAGTTAGATAGACAGACAGTGTAAGACAGAGACAGAGATAGAGACATAGAGAGTAACACATACGCAGGCAGATGGCGAGAGAGACAGAAAGAGATAGAGACAGACAGGGACACAGAGAGAGAGATAGAGATAAGAAAGAGACTAACAGAGAGACAGGAGAGAGAAGAGATAGGCAAAGAAAGGCACAGAGATATAGACTGACAAACGGAGAGACAGAGACAGATAGATAAACAGACGGACATTGGCCGGAATTTTGCCTGCCTGGGCGGGTGCAGTGCGGGCAGTGTCCGTGGCGGGTCGCGACCCCGCTGCTGGCTCCATCCTGCTGCTGAAAATGATTTTCAGGCCCAATTAAATGGAGCGGGTCTGGTGACGTCATCGATGACGTGTTTTCAGCCGGGATCTTTAAAGGGACCACGGCCACATTGGATTTGAATGTCAATGTAACATAGTGCTGTCAGTGCATTGGAGTTCTGCAAACACTGACAATGACTGCACAGAGGCAGAGGGCTGCACCCAGGTTCTCCGATGACTCCCTCCACATGCTTATGGATGGAGTCACAGCACGCAGGGAGGTCGTCTTCAAGGGTAGCCACTTGGGTGTTTTATCCAATGTTTATGTAAAGTTTACGTTAATGTGCTGTCAAACATAAAAGTCTTTATTTTCAACACTTTCCGGTCTTGGACAGATCTGTGTGCACCTTTGGAAGTGTGTTAGTGAGTTGCAGTGAATGATGAGACATAACGTCCCCACCAACCCCCCCCCCCCGCCACCCCCGCAATGGTGATGAGTGTGAAAGGAATGGCTTGGGCATTGTAGGGATGCTTTATGATGTTGGTGTAGGGTGGTGCCAACCTGGCGCATCATGTGGCAGCCAGGGTGTACAGCGTCAAGTGAAATAAATCTGGCCATGGGGAGGCCATCGCTGGCCTCCCGGGCAGCAATGTGGTCGGGTGCTGATGCCCCCTGTCCTGTGCAGCATCAGGTGATTGCGGAGAAGGATGGTAGTGGTGTTGTTGGTGCTGCTGGTGTTGGGGCTGATCGTGGTCTGATTCTGAGGACCAAGGTGAGACAGTATAAACAGCACCCATGCTGATGGCAAGTGAAGTTGAGATGACAGAAGCAATCTGTCAGTGGTGAGAGAGGTTCTTCCAATGAGGTAACACTGGATGGAGACTTTGCTGGAAAGACTTGCAGCCGCAGAATCTGTGCTGGAAATGCAGTGAGCAACAGCTTCTGCCTGGGGAAAGTGATCATCTGTCAGGTGGAAGCTTTTATAGTACATTTGATGCTGTCAACTAATCAGCTGGAACAATGGCCACTGAACTCCCGCCTCAAGTTGACAGACGTGGTTCCCGAGCTGCGTGTTTCCCGTGGCCATGCAGTTAAATTTAAAAGGTAAGGGATGACAGCGGGTTCCCGACTCGCCCCCAAAAATAACGACTTTCCCACCCGACCCACTTCCGATCGTGCCCGCTACCACCCCGGAAAATTCCAGCCAATGTGTTCCACTCCATTAAGGAGGTTGCTGCAGGTCTATCACCACTGCCACACTGCAAACACCTCAGGGAAGACCAGCAAAGCAAGCTCTACAGGTGGGCCTTGGGCCTCAAAGGATCCCCTCCCCTCCCCCGCACCCCACTTCATCCTGCCCCCGCCCCCCAACACAACCAATTTTCAGCCATGGCTCAGTGGGTAGCACCCTCTCTCGCCTCTGAGTCAGAAGGTTGTGGGTTCAAGTCCCACTCCAGAGACTTGAGCACAAAATCTAGGCTGACACTCCCAGCGCAGTGCTGAGGGAGTGCTGCACTGCCAAAGGTGCCGTCTTTCAGATGAGACATTAAACCGAGGCCCCGTCTGCTCTCTCAGGTGGACGTAAAAGATCCCATGGCACTATTTCGAAGAAGAGCAGGGGAGTTCTCCCCGGTGTCCTGGGCCAATATTTATCTCTCAACCAATATCACTAAAACACATTGGGGGGAAAATTAGGTCGCGCCCCGTTTGGGGCGCAAATATCGTCTGGACGCAAAAATTAGCGCCTGGCGCTAATTATCGCCACTGACTGGAAACTTCACTTTTACCGCCCCAGGAGGTGAGTGGAGCGCTAAATCAGGCGCTGCACACCTGTCTTAAGGTGCAAAGGCCGAGCAATGAGGCGCTAACTCAGCGCGCGAGCGCAGCGCAGGTGCTGCCAGTTAGCGAGGGAACACAGACACACTGGCGCCGGCCAGTTCTTAAAGCGGGGGGGCCAACTTGCTCCCCAGCCACACCCTGCTCATTGCAGCCTTGAATCTCGGCCTGGAGAGACCTGTGAATCCATTTTGCTGCCAAGGATGGAGAGGGTGAGAGAACGAGCTCAGCGCTTCACCGAGCGGGCCTTGGATGCTCTGGTTGGCGCGGTGGAGCGCAGAAGATCTGTACTCTTCCCTGAGAGTGGCAGGAGGCCTTTGCCACGCGAGTACAGAAGAGTGTGGAGGGAGGTGGCTCAGAGCGTCTCCTCCAGGAGCATGGTGCCCAGGACCCATGTTCAATGCCGCAAAAAGTTCAACGACCTCACTCGGGTCGTCAGGGTGAGTGGCTTTTTCTCAATACCTCTCCATCCCTCCATCTCAACCTCACTCTATGGCCAGAGGGTCTTAAAACCCCAATGCACAACACTCATCCAACACCTATGGCCCTTTCATGAAACACACACACACATTCCACACTTTGCATACAGTAAGGGCTATTCACCTATGGGAGGCACATCAGGCAAGACCATGGCTGCATACAGTAAGGGCTATTCACCTATGGGAGGCACATCAGGCAAGACCATGGCTGTATATTTACTCAGATGCTGTCCTTTTCTTGCAGGCCAAGCTGGCGCATAATAGGAGACAGCAGCAACGGACAGGTGGAGGGCGGCCTCAGCTGCAACCCCTCAGCGATCTTGAGGAGCGCGTCCACAGGATTGTGGCAAGCCGGGTGATCGGTCCCGTCGCCACTGGAGACGCCGACCCCGTTCTTGACAGCAATGGTAAGGTCATCACCTTTTTGTCCTCTGTCCTTCCACTTGTCCCTCACAACACCAGCCTTTGACACTTTCAATCCAACTTGCTAACTCGCTGCACTTAGTCCTCCCTTACTGCCACCCTGTCCTCACGCTAAAGCCACTCTTGTACCTCCCTGCTTTCAGATGGTGATTCACCAGCTGAGGAGACGGGCCCTGAAGCTGCCAGTGGGAGTGAAGCTGCAGCCGAGGAGGAAGAGGAAGCCGGAGCATCAGTGCCACCCTCTCCCGAGGAAGCCCATGCCCACACTGGGAACACGCCTTCCCTGGAGGGGAGCAGGGGGGAAGGGTCTGATGAGGGTGAAGCTCCAGGACCCAGCGGGCTGCAGCAACGCCATGGGGGTAGGGAAGAACGGGGGCCTTCTCCCCAGAGGGAGAGTATGCCAGCGACTCCTACTGCAATGGACGCAGAGGAGGAGCGGCTGATCGCAGAAATGAACACCCAGGCGGTGGGCATGCACACTGAGCTCATGGGTGCAGTGGGAAGGGTGCCCGAATGCATTGAGTCACTGGCAAGGAGTGTGGAGCACTTCGCTGTAGCACAGGCGGATGCCACACTAAAGCTTAGTGCTGCAATTCAGTCACTGACTGCCGTGATCCCATCTCTGACTGCTCTCATGCAGACTCAGATTGAGGCCACGCGAGCACTGACTGCTGCCAACCTCGATGGTTCGTTCACATGTCCCCGGGGCTCTCACCGCGCCGCAGCAGGCCAGCAATCTGTGCTCCAGCAGATTGCTCCGGATGCTGAAGTGCTGCCCCGTGGGAGTGCCAGTGTGTCGGTCGAGCAGGGAGTTGCTGTCCTCTCTCACGATGACAGCATTCCTGCTGCCAACACTGTCACTTCTCCACTGCACTTGCCACCGCATGTAGGACAGACTGCTGCCGCCCATGCAGAGTTGGTGCAGTCTGCAGCCGGGCCCTCCAGGCCCAGAACTGGTCGAGGCCTGTCCTTCAGGGGCATCTGCAGTGTCAGGGTCTGACAATCAGCAGCCTTCCACCAGCCTTGCTGCAGCCACTGAGGTCCCATTACGGAGGAGCAGTAGGGTTAGAAGGGGGGAAGTGCGCAAGGGAAGGAGATCACCCTCGAAGGGCAAAAAGTAGGAGGTGTGACAAAATGCTGGTCATTTTTTTATTAAAGGCCGAGGTTCGTGGTCCAACTTTTGTCTAGTGTTTTGGACATTATCTCCAGGTTGTGAGAACCAGTTATGTTAATGACTGTTTTTTTGTGTTTATTTCTATGAGTTTGTCATGAGGAAATGACACACACAGAGTTTGTAAAATAAATAAGATTTCTGTATTCAAAATATACATGTTTGGTGTTTGGAATCATTGGTGCCTTGGCCGGCTTAGGGGTTGCGTGCTGGGTTCATTGATGTTGTTAGCAATGGCAGAAGCCATTTCCACAGCAGGGGCCCTAGAAGCGGCTTGCTATCAGCCGTTGACGGACGGCCCTTGCAGTTTCACCATTGTGAGCCGCCCTCCCGCCTTGGTGCTGCTGATGATCATCCTCCTCGTCCTCTTCCTCCTCTTCCTCCTCCTCCTCTGGTGGTGCTCCAAGGCCTGGTGGCATTGGCTGGGTCCTGACGATTGCCATGTTATGCAACATGCAGCACACAACTACGAAGTTGGATACTCGCTCAGGCGAGTACTGCAGGACTCCTCCAGAATGGTCGAGACAGCGGAACCGTTGCTTCAGCACGCCGATTGTGCGCTCAATGATGTTCCTGGTAGCTTGATGGCTCTCGTTGTACCGCAGCTCAGCAGGGGTGTTGGGCGTACGGAGCGGTGTCATCAGCCAGGTGCTCAATGGATACCCCTTGTCCCCGAGAAGCCAACCAACTGGCTGATGCGGTGCCTCGAAAAGTTCTGCCACAGTAGTCTGGCGCAGGATGAAAGCATCGTGGCAGCTGCCAGGATAGTGGGCATTGACAGCGAGTATCAGCTGTCTGTGGTCACAGACCAACTGAACATTCAAGGAATGGAACCCCTTTCTGTTCCGGAAATCCTCGGCATTCTCATGTGGAGCACGCAAAGCCACATGCGTGCAGTCAATGGCGCCCTGCACCATGGGGAAGCCCGCTATCCTCGCAAAGCCCAGAGCGCGGTCACGCTGCTTGTCTGGGGTCATGGGGAAAGAGATGAACTCTCGTTTCCTTTTAAAGAGGGCATTCGTGACCTGCCGGATGCAGCAATGCACCGCGAACTGGGAGATATTGGCGAGGTCCCCAGCAGCAGCTTGAAATGAGCCAGTAGCATAGAAGTTGAGAGCCACTGTGACCTTCACTGCCACCGACAGAGACGTCCTGGACCTCAGTTGAGGCTGCAGATCTGGCTGCAGCAGGTGGCAGAGCTCAGTGACCACCTCCTTGCTGAATCGCAGCCTTCGCAAACACAGCTCCTCAGACAAATGAATGTAGGAGAGCTGTTCACGATATACCCTGGGAGGGTAAGCTCTCCTGTACATACGCCTGTTGGCCCTCCTCCGTCTGGCCATCATTGCCACTCTCTCTCTGCATCTCTGTGTCCTCCGATTCAGCTGGAGCAGGACGACGCCCCCATTCAGTGCAGCCCCCATAGTCTCTTTGCAAGCAAAGTTATGAAGGACAGCAACCAAAGTACCAGCGAAGTTAGGATCAGTAGGCAAAACTACCTCACAAAGCGTTGACTCAATGCAGAAGTCTCTCTTTCTCTCTCTCCGAATCTCTCTCTCTCTCTCAGAACGAGTGGTGCAAAAATGTCAACCACAGAAAAAGACAGGAAGAGGCCCCCTTTAAATAGCGCCCCCCCCAGCCCCACAGCGATTGATAGCGTTCCAGTCTTCCGGTCGTTGCATGCACCAGGCGGTAAGGCAGGGGGCGCCACTCAATTTCCGCTCCGGGGCGCCACAAGGGCGTTGCACCATGGAATGACGTCACAATCTGCGCGCGCAGGTGGTCGCAGCGGTAAAGTTTAGCGCCGCCGCACAATGTCTAGTTAAGTTCCCGAGCGGCGCAAACATCGCTGCGCCCGGGCGCTAGCGGCTTTGCGTCCCATTAGCGCCCTCTTAAGGCGCTAACGGGAGGCGCAACCAACTGAATTTTTCCCCCATTATCTGGTCATTGTCACATTGCTGTTTGTGGGAGCTTGCTGTGCGCAAATTGGCTGCCACGTTTCCTACATTACAACAGTAACTACGCTTCAAAAAGTACTTCATTGGCTGTAAAGCGCTGTTGGACATCGTGAAAGGTGCTATAGAAATGCAAGAGTTTAGTTTTTCTTTTATATACACAGAAGCAAGGAGGCTTCATAAGCGATGGGGATGGTACTTGGGATGCTGAACTCTGACCCTTTGAGCATGCATTATTTAACCAGTCACCCCAGTTGTCAAGACAACAACAGCTTGTATTTATATATGTAATAAAACGTTGCAAAGTGCTTCACAGGAGCGATTATCAAACAAAATTTGACACCGAGCCACATAAGGAGATATTAGGACAGAAGACCAAAAGCATGGTCAAAGAGGCAGGTTTTAAGGAGCAAAAAGGAGGAGAGAGAGGTAGTGAGGTTTAGGGAGGGAATTCCAGAGCTTAGGGCCCAGGCAGCTGAAGGCACGGCCGCCAATGGTGGAGCGATTAAAATCGGGGACGCTCAAGAGGCCAGAATTGGAGGAGTGCAGAGATCTCGGAGGGTTGTTGTGGGACTGGAGGAGGTTACAGAGATAGGGAGGGAGCGAGGCCTTGGAGGATTTGAAAACAAGGATGAGAATTTTAAAATCAAGTCCATGTCGGACCAGGTGCCAATGTCGGTCAGCGAGCACGGTGGGGGGGGGGGGCGGGGATGGGTGAACATGACTTGGTGCGAGTGAGGATACGGGCGGCAGAGTTTTGGATGAGGTGAGTCTTGCGGAGGGTGGAAAATGCAAGACCGGCCAGGAGAGCGTTGGAATAGTCGAGTCTGGAGGTAACGAATGAGGGTTTCAGCACACAGATGAGCTGAGGCAGGGGCAGGAGCGGGCTAAAATAAGGAGGTGGAAGTAAACGGTTTTGGCGATGGAGAGGACATGGGGTCGGAAGCTCAGCTCAGGGTCGAATAGAACACCGGGGCTGTGAACCGTCTGCTTCAGCCTGAGACAGTGGCTGGGGAGAGACTGTTCTAGGTGGGTGAGGTATCCTAGATGGTATGGTATTCTAGTCGCCTCCCAAGAGGCCATGGGGAAGAAATTAGGTCGCGCCCCATTTGGGGCGCAAATATCGTCCAAGCGCAAATATTAGCGCCTGGCGCTAATTATCGGCACTGACAGGAAACTTCACTTTTACCGCCCCGGGAGGTGAGTGGAGCACTAAATTAGGCGCTGCACACCTCTCTTAAGGCGCAAAGGCCTAGGAGTGAGGCGCTACCTCAGCGCACGAGCGCAGCGCAGCTGCTGCCAGTTAGCGAGGGAACACAGACACACTGGCGCCGGACACTTCTTAAAGCGGGGGGGGCCACTTGCTCCCCAGCCACACCCTGCTCATTGCAGCCTTGAATCTCAGCCTGGAGAGACCTGTAATCCATTTTGCTGCCAAGCATGGAGAGGGTGAGAGAACGCGCTCATCGCTTCACCGAGCGGGCCTTGGATGCTCTGGTTGGCGCAGTGGAGCGCAGACGATGCATGCTGTTCCCGGAGAGTGGCAGGAGGCCTTTGCCACGCGAGTTCAGAAGAGTGTGGAGGGAGGTGGCTCAGAGCGTCTCCTCCAGGAGCATGGTGCCCAGGACCCATGTTCAGTGCCGCAAAAAATTCAACGACCTCACTCGGGTCGTCAGGGTGAGTGGCTTTTTCTCAATACCTCTCCATCCCTCCATCTCAACCTCACTATATGGCCAGAGGATCTTAAAACCCCAATGCACAACACTCATGCAACACCTATGGCCCTTTCATCAAACACACACACACATTCCACACTTTGCATACAGTAAGGGCTATTCACCTATGGGAGGCACATCAGGCAAGACCATGGCTGCATATTGTAAGGGCTATTCACCTATGGGAGGCACATCAGGCAAGACCATGGCTGTATATTTACTCAGATGCTGTCCTTTTTCTTGCAGGCTAAGCTGGCTCATAATCGGAGACAGCAGCAACGGACGGGTGGAGGGCGGCTTCAGCTGCAACCCCTCAGCGATCTGGAGGAGCGCGTCCACAGGATTGTGGCAAGCCGGGTGATCGGTCCCGTCGCCACTGGGGACGCCGACCCCGTTGTGGACAGCAATGGTAAGGTCATCACCTTTTTGTCCTCTGTCCTTCCACTTGTCCCTCACAATACCAGCCTTTGACACTTTCAATCCAACTTGCTAACTCGCTGCACTTATTCCTCCCTTACTGCCACCCTGTCCTCACGCTAAAGCCACTCTTGTACCTCCCTGCTTTCAGATGGTGATTCACCAGCTGAGGAGATGGTCCCTGAAGCTGCCACTGGGAGTGATGCTGCAGCTGAGGAGGAAGAGGAAGCCGGAGCATCAGTGCCACCCTCTCCCGAGGAAGCCCATGGCCACACTGGGAACATGCCTTCCCCGGAGGGGAGCAGGGGGGAAGGGGCTGATGATGGTGAAGCTCCAGGACCCAGCGGGCTGCAGCAACGCCATGGGGGGGGGGA
This sequence comes from Squalus acanthias, assembly GCA_030390025.1. Lineage (NCBI taxonomy): Eukaryota > Metazoa > Chordata > Chondrichthyes > Squaliformes > Squalidae > Squalus > Squalus acanthias. The sequence continues at coordinate 28,987,702 of CM059441.1, forward strand.
GGGAAGAACAGGAGCCTTCTCCCCAGAGGGAGAGTATGCCAGACACTCCTACTGCAATGGACGCAGAGGAGGAGCGGCTGATTGCAGAAATGAACAGCCAGGCGGTGGGCATGCACACTGAGCTCATGGGTGCAGTGGGAAGGGTGCCCGAATGCATTGAGGCACTGGCAAGGAGTGTGGAGCACTTCACTGTAGCACAGGCGAATGCCACACTAAAGCTTAGTGCTGCAATTCAGTCACTGGCTGCCAGGAACCCATCTGAGACTGCTCTCATGCAGACTCAGATTGAGGCCACGCGAGCACTGACTGCTGCCATCCTCGATGGTTCGTGCACATGTCCCCGGGGCTGTCACCGCGCCGCAGCAGGCCAGCAATCTGTTCTCCGGCAAATTGCTCCGGATGCTGAAGTGCTGCCCCGTGGGAGTGCCAGTGTGTCGGGAGAGCAGGGAGTTGCTGTCCTCTCTCACGATGACAGCATTCCTGCTGCCAACACTGTCACTTCTCCACTGCACTTGCCACCGCCTGTAGGACAGACTGCTGCCGCCCATGCAGAGTTGGTGCAGTCTGCAGCCGGGCCCTCCAGGCCCAGAAGTGGTCGAGGCCGTCCTTCAGGGGCATCTGCAGTGTCAGGGTCTGACGAGCAGCAGCCTTCCACCAGCCTTGCTGCAGCCACTGAGGTCCCATTACGGAGGAGCAGTAGGGTTAGAAGGGGGGAAGTGCGCAAGGGAAGGAGATCACCCTCGAAGGGCAAAATGTAGGAGGTGTGCCAAAATGCTGGTCATTTTTTTATTAAAGGCCGAGGTTCATGGCCCAACTTTTGTTTAGTGTTTTGGACATTATCTCCAGGTTGTGAGAACCAGTTATGTTATTGACTGTTTTTTTGTGTTTATTTCTATGAGTTTGTCATGAGGAATTGACACACACAGAGTTTGTACAATAAATAAGTTTCTGTATTCAAAATATACATGGCTGGTGGTTGGAATTATTGGTGCCTTGGCCGGCTTAGGGGTTGCGTGCTGGGTTGATTCGTGTTTGTAGCAATGGCAGGGGCCCTAGAAGCGGCTTGCTATTAGTCGTTGACGGACGGCCCTTGCAGTTTGACCATTGTGGGCCGCCCTCCTGCCTTGGTGCTGCTGCTGATCATCGTCCTCGTCCTGTTCCTCCTCTTCCTCCTCCTCCTCTTGTGGTGCTGCAAGGCCTGGTGGCATTGGCTGCGTCCTGAGGATTGCCATGTTGTGCAACATGCAGCACACGACTACGAATTTCGAAACTTGCTCAGGCGAGTACTGCAGGGCTCCTCCGGAATGGTCCAGACAGCGGAATCGTTGTTTCAGCACGCCGATTGTGCGCTCAATAATGTTCCTGGTTGCTTGTTGGCTTTCCTGGTACCGCAGCTCAGCAGGGGTGTTTGGCGCACGGAGCGGTGTCATCAGCCAGGTGCTCAATGCGTACCCCTTGTCCCCCAGAAGCCAACCAACTGGCTGATGCGGTGCCTCGAAAATTTCTGCCACAGTACTCTGGCGCAGGATGAAAGCATCGTGGCAGCTGCCCGGATAGTGGGCATTGACAGCGAGAATCACCTGTCTGTGGTCACAGACCAACTGCACATTCAAGGAATGGAACCCCTTTCTGTTCCGGAACTCCTCTGCATTCTCTCGCGGAGCACGCAAAGCCACATGCGTGCAGTCAATGGCGCCCTGCACCATGGGGAAGCCCGCTACCCTCGCAAAGCCCAGAGCACGGTCATGCTGCTTGTCTGGGGTCATAGGGAAGGAGATGAAGTCTCGTCTCCTTCTGAAGAGGGCATTGGTGACCTGCCGGATGCAGCAATGCACCGCAAACTGGGAGATATTGGCGAGGTCCCCAACAGCAGCTTGGAATGAGCCAGTGGCGTAGAAGTTCAAAGCCACTGTGACCTTCACTGCCACCGACAGAGACGTCCTGGACCTCAGCTGAGGCTGCAGATCTGGCTGCAGCAGGTGGCAGAGCTCAGTGACCACCTCCTTGCTGAATCGCAGCCTTCGCAAACACAGCTCCTCGGACATATGGATGTAGGAGAGCTGTTCACGATATACCCTGGGAGGGTAAGCTCTCCTGTACATGCGCCTGCTGGCCCTCCTCCGTCTGGCCATCATTGCCACTCTCTGTCTGCGTCTCACTATCCTCCGATTGAGCTGGAGCAGGACGACGCCCCCAATCATTGCAGCCCCCATATTCTCTTTGCCAGAAAAGTAATGAGGTACAGCAACTAAAGTAGCAGCAAAGTTAGGATGAACTAGGCCAAACTACCTCACAAAGCGTTGAGTCAATGTAGAAGTCTCTCTCTCTCTCTCTTCAATCTCTCTCTCTCTCTCAGAACGAGTGGTGCATAAATGTCGACCACAGAAAAAGACAGGAAGAGGCCCCCTTTAAATAGCGCCCCCCCCAGCCCCACACCGATTGATAACGTTCCAGTCTTCCGGTCGTTGGAAGCGCCAGGCGGTAAGGCAGGGGGCGCCACTCAATTTCCGCTCCGTGGCGCCCCAAGGGCGTTGCACCATGGAATGACGTCACAATCTGCGCGCGCAGGTGGTCGCAGCGGTAAGTTTTAGCGCCGCCGCACAATCTCAAGTTAAGTTCTCGAGCGGCGCAAACAGCACTGCGCCCGGGCGTTAGCGCCTTAACGCCCCATTAGCGCCCTCTTAAGGCGCTAACGGGAGGCGCAACCAACTGAATTTTTCCCCCCATGAGTTCAAATCCCGCCAGGGAAAGCTATAAAGTTGAATTTAATAAATCTGGTAATTTGTGGGCTGGCACCAGGAGAAAAATGACCACAAAAGATGCCGTATTACCATAAAAACCCAACTGGTTCACGAATGTCCTTCAGGGAAGGGAATCTGCCACCCCTACCCGGTCTGGCCTACACTTAACTCTAGTTCCACCCTTTGTGGTTGACTGTAGATGCCCTGAGGGTAACTGGGGATAAATACTGCAAAGAACAAATTTAAAAAGCATTACCGAAACAAAAACAGGTCTATAAACAGAACCAACATACTTCTGAACGCATGCTTCATTATTTCACACACTTGTCATAGAGTCATAGGGAGAAAAATTGAGCCGTGCCCCCTTTGGGGCGCTAACTTCGCCGGGACGCTACTTTTAACGACCCGAAAAAATTAGCACCCCCATGGCCGAAATTCATCGGTAGAGCCCCAAGAGGGAAGCGGAGTGCTACTGGAAGCGTCCCGTCTCCCTCTTGGGGCTCTACGAGGGAATATCGCGGCACTACGTGCCACAGCGCCACATGCCGTGGTACTGCAGGCCTTCCTCCCCTTCTTAAAGAGAAGTACCGGGCTCACGGAGCGCAGCCAGCACTCCGCGGGGGGGCTTCAGAAGAGGCCGGGGACGGGAGCGGAGGCAGGTGCTGGCAGGCGGCCAGCAAAAAAAATGGCCACCCGGCACCTCCCCTTTAATTAGCGCCGCTCCGGCCGCAGGTAGGCCCCCCTGACCCCGTCGGACATAGCGTCCAGCGGTAAGTCAGGGGACGCTACCGAAGATCACGGTCAGGGCACGAGCAGGGCGCTGCGCGCGGCGATGATGTCATCGCTGGCGGCGCAGCGCCGCAGGGTGCTAATGGTTACCGCAGCCGCTAACCTCCTGCTGAATTTCGCGGGAGGCGTTGCGCGCCGCGCCCGGGCGCTAGTTGCTTTGCGCCCCGTTAGCGCCCGCTAATGGGGGGCGCAAAGCAACTGAATTTTTCCCCCATAGAGTTATAACGGCACAGAAGGAGGCCATTCAGCCCATCAAGTCCGTGCCGGCTCTCTGCAGAGCAATCCAGTCAGTCCCATTCCCCACTCTATCCCCGTAGCCCTGCAAGTTTATTTCCCTCAAGTGCCTATCCAGTCTGCCCTTGAAAACATTGAGTGTCTCCGCTTCCACCACTTCCATCAGCAGCGAGTTCCAGGTCCTCACCACTCGCAGCATAAAAAAGTTTTTCCTCACGTCCCCCCTGTATCTCTTGCCCAAAACCTTAAATCTGTGTCCCCTAGTCCTTGTACCATCAACTAGTGGGAACAGCCTTTCCCCGTCTAGCCTATCCAAACCCATCATAATCTTGTACACCTCTATCAAATCACCCCTCAACCTCCTTTGCTCTAATGAAAACAAATCCAGCTTCTCCAACCTGTCCTTGTAGCTAAGATCCCCCATCCCCGGAACCATTCTGGTAAATCTCCTCTGCACCCTCTCAAGTGCCTTCACATCCTTCCTAAAGTGTGATGACCAAAACTGGACGCAATACTCCAGTTGTGGCCTAACCAGCGCTTTATAAAGGTTCAGCATAACTTCTCTACTTTTGTACTCAATACCTCTATTTATGAAGCCCAAGATCCCATATGCTTTGCTAACCACTCTCTCAATATGTCCCGCCACCTTCAGGGACCTATGTAGCGGCGCACCAACGCTGTACATCAATATTTTCTGCTGCCGTCTTTTTTTGATAAACAATTAAAAAACAATTTATTTCAATAAATGATCGGCGGATCACTACAGACGCCTCTAACCCCAGGTCACACTCACAAGTGACAAGGGTATTGACCGGTAATTTATTTCAATCGAAAATATTCTTGAACGGAATTAGATGGTTCGCAGTAATGAATTCAATTAAGGGTCTTGCTGACGGGGTCCTTTCAAGGTGTGTTCACAGTAAAGCAATCTTGCTAATAGCTGCCAACACCACTGAAACACTGGCTTAACTGATGACCGGGGAATCCTGACCAATGGGGTCGGACCTGGGCCGGAGACAGACACGAATTAATGAGTGTCAGCTGTGGCTGAGTCAGAAGGTCGTGGGTTGAAGCCCCCACTCCAGGGGCTTCAGCCCATAATCCAGGCTGACGCTCCCAGTGCAGTGCTGAGGGAGTGCCGCACTGCCGGAGTTGCCGTCTTTCGAATGGTGGACGTAAAAGACCCCGCGGCACTCTTTCGAAGAAAAACAGGGGTGTTCTCCCCGGTGTCCTGGGGCCAATATTTATCCCTCAATCAACATCGTTAAAAAACAGATGATCTGGTCATTATCACATTGTTGTTTGTGGGAGCTTGCTGTGCGCAAATTGGCTGTTGCGTTTCCCACATTACAACAGTGACTACACTTCAAAAATACTTCATTGGCTGTAAAGTCCTTTGGGACGTACGGTGGTCGTGAAAGGCGCTGGTGAAATACAAGTCTTTTTTTTTCTTTCTTACTGACGGGTTTCACTGCCTCTCGTTAATTATTCGCTGAACGAGCATGCCCATTCCTTACAGGTGCATCCCATTGACCTGTTTGTGTGGGCGACTACTGCTACCGTGAGGAGTGAGCTGAAGATTTGATCGGCAAACCATTGCTAACCATCACACCTGCCTCTTGAGCATGAAGCTTAGAACTCCAGTCAAAGCCAATAACAAGGCCCAGTTCCCCGGGGTAGGAAGCTCATTTTATATTTCCTTTCAAGTTTTTTCTCAGTTCACGACCTGATTCTGAAGCGTTGTTTGGGGAATAATACGGACATTGAAGCTGGATTCACATCAGTGGGCATTTAATACCTGGCATCTTCTGATGTTCACCCATCACCCACCCCGTGCTCGCTGACCTACATTGGTTCCCAGTCCAGCAACGTCTCAACTTTAAAATTCTCATGCTCATTTTCAAATCCCTCCATGGCCTCGCCCCTCCCTATTT
>CM059441.1:28998399-29106860 GCA_030390025.1 Squalus acanthias
TTGTTGTTGTTCTCTTATCCTAATAGTGGAACATCGGAATTACAAGATGAAACATCTAGTTCACCTTCTACCCTTCTGGTAGTTGTGTGAGAGAACGATAATGGAGTTGTTGACTCATTTAAAAAAATGAAAGACTTGCGTTTCTCCAGCGCCTTGCAGAGGGGATGTTCCCCCTCGCGGGGGAATCTAGAACTAGGGGGCATAGTCTCAGAATAAGGGGTCGCCCATTTAAAACGGAAATGAGGAATTTCTTCTCTCAGAGGGTCGTGAATCTTTGGAATTCTCTTCCCCAGAGAGCTGTGGAGGCTGGGTCATTGAGTATATTTAAGGTGGAGATAGACAGATTTTTGAATGGTAAGGAAGTCGAGGGTTATGGGGAGCGGGTAGGGAAGTGAAGTTGAGGCCAAGATCAGATCAGATTTATTGACAAACATTCACTACAAGCCCACTGACTCCCACAGCTACCTGGACTACACTTCCTCCCACCCCGCCTCCTGTAAGGACTCTATTCCATTCTCCCAGTTTCTCCGTCTCCACCGCATCTGCTCTGACGATGCCACCTTCCATACCAGTGCTTCTGACGTGTCTTCCTTTTTCCTCAACCGAGGATTCCCCTCTACACTGGTTGACACAGCCCTTGACCGTGTCCGTTCTATCTCCCACACTTCTGCCCTCACCCCTGCCCCTCCCTCCCGGAACCACGACAGAGTTCCCCTTGTCCTCACCTTTCACCCCACCAGCCTCCACATTCAACGGATCATCCTCCGCCATTTCCGCCACCTCCAGCGTAATCCCACCACCAAACGCATCTTCCCCTCACCTCCCCTTTCAGCATTCCATAGGGACCGCTCCCTCCGCGACACCCTAGTCCACTCCTCTATCACCCCCAACACCCCTTCCCCTTCGCCCGGCACCTTCCCGTGCACGCGCAGGAGATGCAACACATGCCCTTATACCTCCCCTCTTCCCACTGTCCAGGGCCCCAAACACCCCTTCCAGGTGAAACAGCGATTTACTTGTACTTCTTGCAATTTAGTATACTGTATTCGCTGCTCACGATGTGGTCTCCTCTACATTGGGGAGACCAAACGCGGATTGGGTGACCGCTTTGCGGAACACCTCCGTTCAGTCCGTAAGGGGGACCCCAAGCTTCCGGTCGCCTGTCACTTTAATTCACCACTCCATTCCCACTCTGACCTCATCGTCCTCGGCCTCTTGCATTGTTCCACGGAAGCTCAGCGTAAGCTCGAGGAACAGCACCTCATCTTTCATTTAGGCACGCTACAGCCCTCTGGACTCAACATAAAGTTCAACAATTTCAAATCATAACCTCGGCCCCTATCATATATATATATATATATATATTTTATCCACACTCTTTGTCTGTCTTTTTTTCTTCTCCCCCACATGGCAGCTGTCTTTCATTCTGCCAGCGCAATTTACACTTCATCTCGAGCCATCCTTTGTTTCTTAACCTGTCCCATTACCACCTCCTCTTGCCTTGAATATCTCTTAATGTCTCTTAACCTCTTCCGCCTTCTATCCTATCACAGACCTTCCCTTTTGTTCTTTCATCCCCTCCCCCCTTTCCCAGCCTCTACATTTGCTTAAAAATCTGTTCCATTTCCTGCTTTTTTCCAGTTCTGACGAAAGGTCATCGACCTGAAACATTAACTCTGTTTCTCTCTTCACAGAGGCTGCCTGACCTGCTGAGTTTCTCTAGCATTTTCTGTTTTTATATCAGATAAGCCATGATCTTATTGAATGGCGGAGCAGGCTCGAGGGGCCAAATGACCTACTCCTGCTCCTACGTCTTATGTTCTTATGTATGACTTCATGACGTCCCAAAGCGCTGTACAGCCAATGAAGTACTTTTTGAAGTATAGTCCCTGTTGTAATGTAGAAAACGCGGCAGCCAATTTGCGCACAGCAAGCTCCCACAAACAGCAATGTGATAATGACCAGATAATCTGTTTTTAGTGATGTTGGTTGAGGGATAAATATTGGCTAGGACACCAGGGATAACTCCCCTATTCTTCTTCGAAATAGTGCCATGGGATCTTTTATGTCCATCTGAGAGAGCAGACGGGGCCTCGGTTTAACGTCTCATCCGAAATACGCAAATCCAACAATACAGCACTCCCTTAGTACTGCACTGGAGTGTCAGCCTAGATTTTTGTGCTCAAATCTTTGGAGTGGGACTTGAACCCACAACCTTATGACTCAGAGGCGAGAGAGTGACCCACTGAGCCACGGCTGACAAAGGGGTTCAGGCCAGGATTGAGGAATGGCATACCAAAGAACAAATATATATTTTTGTTCAGTGACCCCCCCCCTTACAAAGAGGGCTGCATGCGATACCTAGCTACAGCCGCTCTTGGCTGGGCTACCTGTACTATCCAACATCGAGACGCACGAAGCGTAGTAAACAAGGTAAGTGAGCTACAGGCACAAATAGCCTCATGGGAATATGATGTTGTGGCAATAACTGAGACCTGGCTCAAAAAAGGGCAGGATTGGGTATTAAATATTCCTGGTTATAAGGTGTTCAGGAAAGATAGGGAAGGAAAGATAGGCGGTGGTGTGGCAGTATTGGTTAAGGAGAATGTTACAGTGCTGGAGAGGGAGGATGTCCTGGAGGGGTCAAGGACTGAATCTATATGGCTAGTGTAAAGAAATAATAGAGGTGCCATTACACTACTAGGAATATTCTATAGACCACCAAATAGTGGGAAAGATATGGAGGAGCAAATTTGCAGGGAAATTACAGAGAGGTGCAAGAACTATAGAGTAGTGATAATGGGGGATTTCAACTATCCTAATATAGACTGGGATTGTAATAGTGTGAAGGGCAGAGAAGGGGAAGAATTTCTGAAGTGTGTTCAGGAGAACTTTCTTGATCAGTATGTTTCCGGTCCGACGAGGGAGGAGGCATTGCTGGATCTGGTTCTGGGGAATGAGGTAGGTTAAGTGGAGCAAGTGTCAGTAGGTGAACATTTAGGGAACAGTGATCATAGTATCATAAGATTTAGATTAGCTATGGAAAAGGACAGGGAGCAATCTAGAGTAAAAGGGGGAAAAATTGGGTTGCTAACGCCTCCCGCGAAATTCAGTGCGAGGTTAACGGCGGTGCTAACCGGTAGCGCCCCGTGGCGCTGCGCAGCCGGCGATGATGTCATCGCTGTGCACAGCGCCCCGCTCGCACCCCAGCCGCGATCTTCGGGAGCGCCCCCTGACTTACCGCCGGACGCTATGACCGACGGGGTCAGCGGGGCTTACCTGCGGCCGGGGAGGCGCAATTTAAAGGCGAGGTGCTGGACGGCCATTTTTGTTGCTGGCTGCCTGCCAGCACCTGCCTGCGCTCCCGTCCCCGGCCTCCTGAACGCCCCCCCCACCCCCCCCACCCCCGCGGAGTGCCGGCTGCGCTCCGTGAGCCCGGCACTTCTCTTGAGTGCCGGGCTCTTTTGCCGGCACTCCCGATCCCCGGGGGTCCAGCTGGGCCCCGGGTCGCGCTGCGCAAGGCCCCTCCCCTTTAAGAAGGGGAGGAAGGCCTGCAATACCGCGACGCGATGTGCCGCAGCGCCATCGCCTCGCTTCCCTCTTGGGACGCAACCACTCAAGTTCCGGCGCGGGGAAGCTAATTTTTCCGGGGTGCTAAAAGTAGCGCCCCAGCGAAGTTAGCGCCCCATTTAGCCCAAAATGTTTAATAGGGGGAAGGCCAATTTCAGTGGGATGAGAACAGATTTGGCCCGGGTAAACTGGAATCAAAGATTGGCAGGCAAATCTGTAGTGGAACAATGGGCTGCCTTTAAAGAGGAAATAGTTCAGGTACAGTTGAGGTATATTCCCACTAGGGGGAAAGGCAGGGCAACTAAAGTCAGGGCTCCCTGTATGACGAAAGAGATAGAGAATATGATGAAGCAGAAAAAGAGCGTGTATGGCAGATGACAGGCTATATATAGAAAGGTGAGAGGAGAAGTGAAAAAGAAAATAAGAGGGGCAAGGAGAGAGTATGAGAATAGAATGGCAGCCAACATAAAAGGCAATCCAAAAGTCTACTACAGGCATATAAATAACAAAAGGGTAGTAAGAGGAGGGGTGGGGCCGATTAGGGACCAAAAATGGAGACCTATGCAAAGAGGCAGAGGGTATGGCTGAGGTACTGAACGAGTACTTGGCATCTGTCTTGACCAAGGAAGAGGATGCTGCCATAGACAGTGAAGGAGGAGGTAGTGGAGACACTTGATAGGATAAAAATCGATAAAGAGGAGGTGTTAGAAAGGCTGGCTGTACTTAAAGTAAGAAGTCGTACAACACCAGGTTATAGTCCAACAGCTTTATTTGAAATCACAAGCTTTCAGAGCGCTGCTCCTTCGTCAGGTGAAGACTTCACCTGACGAAGGGGCAGCCGCTCCGAAAGCTTGTGATTTCAAATAAAGCTGTTGGACTATAACCTGGTGTTGTGCGACTTCTCACATTTGTCCACCCCAGTCCAACACCGGCACCTCCACATCATTCTTAAAGTAGATAAATCACCAGGAGCAGACGGGATGCATCCTAGGTTGCTGAGGGAATTGAGGGCGGAAATCGCGGAGGTACTGGCCATAATCTTCCAATCCTCCATAGATACGGGGGTGGTGCCAGAGGACTGGAGAATTGCAAATGTTACATCATTGTTCAAAAAAGGGTGTAAAGATAAACCCAGCAACTACAGGCCGGTCAGTTTAACCTCGGTAGTGGGGAAGCTTTTAGAAACAGTAATCAGGGACAAAATTAACAGTCACTTGGATAGGTGTGGATCAATTAAGGAAAGCCAGCACGGATTTGTTAAAGGCAAATCGTGTTGAACTAACTTGATCGAGTTTTTTGATGAGGCAACAGAGAGGCTTGATGTGGGTAATGCGGTTGACGTAGTATACATGGATTTCCAAAAGGCATTTGATAAAGTGCCACATAATAGGCTTGCCAGCAAAGTTGAAGCCCATGGAATAAAAGGGACAGTGGCAGCATGGATACGGAATTCGCTAAATGACATGAAACAGAGAGTAGTGGTGAATGGTTGTTATTCGGACTGGAGGAAGGTATACAGTGGTGTTCCCCAGGGGTCGGTTCTAGGACCACTGCTTTTCTTGATATATATTAATGACTTGGACGTGGGTGTACAGGGCAAAATTTCAAAATTTGCAGATGACACAGAACTTGGAAGTATAGAGAACAGTGAGGAGGAAAGTGATAGACTTCAGGAAGACATAAACAGGCTGGTGAAATAGGCGGACACGTGGCAGATGAAATTTAACACAGAAAAGTGCGAAGTGATACATTTTGGTAGAAAGAATGAGGAGAGGACATATAAACTAAATGGTACTATCCTAAAGAGGGTGCACGAACAGAGAGACCTAGGGGTATGTGTGCACAAATCATTGAAGGTGGCAGGGCAGGTTGAGAAAGCAGTTAAAAATGCTTACGAGATCCTGGGCTTCATGAATAGAGGTATAGATTACAAAAGTGTGGAAATTATGATGAACCTGTATAAAACACTGGTTTGGCCTCATCTGGAGTACTTGTGTCCAATTCTGGGCACCACACTTTAGGACGGATGTTAAGGCCTTAGAGAAGGTGCAGAAAAGATTTACGAGAATGATTCCAGGAACGAGGGACTTCAGTTATGTTAATAGACTGGAGAAGCTGGGGTTGTTCTCCTTGGAGCAGAGAAGATTGAGAGGAGATTTGATAGAGGTGCTCAAAATCATGAGGGGTCTGGACAGAGTAGATAGAGGGAAACTGTTCCCATTGGCAGAAGGGTCGAAGTACCAGAGGACACAGATTTAAGCTGATTGGCAAAAGAACCAAAGGCGACGTAAGAATAAACTTTTTTACGCAGTGAGTGGTTAAGATCTGGAATGCACTGCTTGAAAGAGTAGTGGAGGCAGTCTCAATCTTATCTTTCAAAAGGGAGTTGGATAAGTATCTGAAGGAAAAAAATTTGCAGGGCTACGGGGAAAGGGTGGAGGAGTGGGACTAGCTGAGAGTCGGCACGGGCTCGACAGACCAAATGGCCTTCTTCCGTGCTGTAACCATTCTATGATTCTATGAGACTATGGAATGTGCCCCAAACACACCCCTAGTGGTACAAGGGCATCTGCCACTGACCCCGAAAAATCCAGTGGTGGTTCCTGCAGGGTACATTTTGTCTCTGATGCTGAATCATGCCACGTCGTGGATTTCCCGGCCCGCAGATACACCGACACTCACAGCTCCATCACTCACCTCTGTTTTCCACAGGAACTAGGATTTTACATGGAAGCTGTGTCACCTCCGCCTACAACCTACAATCCTTATCCAAACCAGACCCTTACATAGAATTACGTAGAAGTTACAGCACAGAAACAGGCCATTCGGCCCAACCTGTCCATGCCGGTGTTTATGCTCCACTCAAGCTTCCTTTCTCCCTCGTGTGTTTATCTAGCTTCCCCTTAAATGCATCTGTGCTATTTGCCTCAACCACTCCCTGTGATAGCGAGTGCCACATTCTCACCACTCTCTGGGTAAAGATGTTTCTTCTGAATTCCCTGTTGGATTTATTAGTGACTGTCTTATATTGATGGCCTTTAGTTTTGCTCTTCCCCACAAGTGGAAACACTCTGGGGGAGAATAATGGGAGGCACTAAGGTGCACAATTTCTAGCCCTCTGTGTCCACTCTATCAAAACCTTTCATGATTTTAAAGACCTTTATTAGGTCACCCCCTCAGCCTTCTCTTTTCAAAAGAAAAGTTTGGTTCAGAGAGCGTTAACCAAGGTGGCACTAACTGCTCTGCCTGACTTCTGGACATCACACCCCACTACTCTCAGACAGGGAAAGGTGTCTCAGGAACTTCGGAACAGGAGGAGGCCATTCAGCCCCTCCAGCCTGTTCCACCCTTCACTTAGATCATGGCTAATCTGTACCTCAACCCCATTTTCCTGCCTAAACTCCATATCCCCAAGACCTTTACCCAAAAAAGTCTATCAATCCCATTCTTGAAAGCTCCAATTGACCCCCAGCAGCCACAGACTTTTTTTGGGGGGTGGGGGGGTTGGAGAGTTCCAGATTTCCCTACCCTGTGTGTGAAAAGGTACTTCCTGATTTCACATCTGACTCTAATTTTAAGGTTCTGCCCCCTTGTTCTGGACTCACCCCACCAAAGAAAATAGTTTCTCTCTCTCTACCCTCTCAAATCCTTTTAACATCTTAAACACCACAATCAGATCACCCTTAAGTCTTCGAAACTTAAGGGAATACAAGCCTAGTCTGTGCAATCTGTCCTCATAATTTAACCCTATTAGCCCCGGTATCATTCTGGTGAATCTGCGCTGCTCCCCCTCCAAGGCCAGTAGGTCCTTCCTGAGGTGCGGGGCCCAGGACTGAACCCAATTATTCCAGATGGGGGTCTGATCAAGGCCCTGTACGACTGAAGCCTTCTGATTTCTAGTTAATTCGTGTCTAGAACATTTGGAATTATATATTTAAAAATACACATATGATAAAGTTGAACGTACCTGAGTGGCTCCGGTGATGGGTTGAGGCCAGACTGACTCTTCCCCAGATAGTTATCAGGCATACGGTGAGCAGTATTATCCATTTACTCACGTTCTGTAAGTAGTTCCCACTCATCCTACAAAGAATTCATAAAACAGAGATGAGATTTTACAAATTAAAAAAATTAATTGCCCCTCCTCTCTGGAAGGCGCTGACTCTCACTGGGGTATGTTTCCAGGGGCACCAGGGACCCTCCAGTACCTTACCCAAGTGCCTTTACTTCTCGTGGAAACCCAAGCAGCGAATTCTTCTTGAACCGCTGCAGTCCGTGTGGTGATGGTACTCCCACAGTGCTGAGGGAGGGAGTTCCAAGATCTTGACCCAGCGACGATGAAGGAACGGCTGATATATGTCCGAGTCGGGATGGTGTGCGACTTGGAGGGGAACTTGGAGGTGGTGGTGTTCCCATGCGCCTGCTGCCCTTGTCCTTCTAGGTGGAAGAGGTCGCGGGTTTGGGAGGTGCTGCCGAAGAAGCCTTGGCGAGTTGCTGCAGTGCGTCCTGTAGATGGTACACACTGCAGACACGGTACGCCGGTGGTGGAGCTCGCGGGTTTGGGAGGTGCTGCCGAAGAAACCTTGGCGAGTTGCTGCAGTGGAGGTGCTGAGCCAAGCGTACCTTAACGTCGGACTCAGTGGGTTGCGATCGAGAGCAGGATCCCAAGGTCATGTTTCACTGCCTAACTCAGGGGTGCTGAGGCTGATCACAGCACATCCCCCTCGACCATCATCCCATCTTAGACCAGCAAACCAGACACAGACCAGGGCTCATCAGCTGGGAGTTCATGAAGAGTTCAGGAAGAGTTGTCACACCATTCCAACACAGGGGTCGTTATTCTTCTCTAATTAGTCACTCATTATGTCAACAGCCAATGAGGTTCAACAACTCTGAGATTTCTATATTTCCCCATTGGTTTTCAATCAATTTACAAAAAGAAAATGCAATTATGAAGTAGACGCACAATTCACAAGTGATGTAATGAAGCCTGAAGTTAAGGGACACGTTGAGCTCGATGTATTGAAGATTTATCGCCCGCTTTAGTGCAGGAGCTGGACGGACAGTAGCAGCAAATGTGGCCTCTGCCAGCACTCTGCTGCTGTTGCATTCCATGTGTCTCACTTACAGCACCGTGCACAGTTCTGGTCTCCATATTATACAAAGGATGTAGAGGCACTGGATAAACTGCAAAAAGATTTACAAGGACGATAACAGAACAGAGGGGACATAACTATCAGGGAAGGCTGAACAGGCTGGGGCTCCTTTCTCTAGAAAAGAGAAGGCTGAGGGGTGACCTGATAGAGGTCTTTAAAATTATGAAGGGGTTCGATAGGGGGTTATGAAGCAGAGAAGATGTTTCCACTTGTGGGGGAGTCCAAGACTAGGGGCCATAAATATAGGAGTCACTAATAAATCCAATAAGGAATTCGGGAGAAACTTCTTTACCCAGAGAGTGGTGAGAATGTGGAACTCGCTCCCACAGGGAGTGGTTGAGGCCAATAGCAGAGATACATTTAAGGGGAAGCTAGATATGTAAATGAGGGAGAAAGGATTAGAAGGATATACTGATAGGGTGAGATGCAACATTGCATGTCACATCTAACAATGCATGCCACACCCAACAATGCATGCATGCCCAACAATACTTTTCACGCTCAACAAAGCCAGCCACATCCAACAATGCATGTCACGCCCAACAATGCATGCAACAGCCAACAATGCTTCCTAACAATGCATGTCATACCTAACAATGCATGCTACAATTAACAATGCATGCCACCGCCAACAATGCATGCCATAAACAGCAGTGCATGTTGTACCCAACAATGCACATTGCAACCAGCAATACATGCCACAGCCAACAACACATGTCCTAGTGGGTTAAGAACTGCCCCATGCCTTGGCCTATTGTTAAGTTCTAGCAGGAATATCTGTCACATTCCTGTCAGAGTGGGCCCTGATAGAACACGGCCCGGTTCAACACCAATTCATTGTCCTTTCAATCCTGCCCAGCACTTAAGGAAACGTCTGAGATTTTATTCCTTCCACTGATATTTGTTGTTTAAGGAACGTTGATGAATGGTATTCGTGAGAAGGGCTCTAATACAGTTGTTGAGAGACACTGCAGTTTATGCTCCTGCTTTTGAATCATTTACATTGACTTCATGCATTATAAAACAGATGCAGTCACCAGCACACTTCAACACAAGAATAAATAAATGTGCAGCGCACCGGATAGAAGTGAGAGAGCACTGTACCTCTTTAGCATTGCAGTCTTATGGAGTGTGCATTAGCCAGTCTAAACTGAATGCTCTCTTGAAGTGGAGACAAACACATGGGTGGATCTAGAAAGAAGCAATTCAATTAGGAAAAATCTACAGGGAGCCCATGCACTGTGAGACGCACTCAACCCACAAAGACAGCTGCGTAAAAACGATGGTGATTTCTGCGTTGTTGCAGTCCCAATTAAATGTAGAGTACGATAACCTGGTGGTTGTGGTACGGGACGAGCAGCCCAGAGATCATGGGTTCAGATCGCACCATGACAAGCTGTTCAATTGAATTCAGACTCCAGAAAATGACTTGCATTTCTATAGCGCCTTTCACAACCTCAGGACATCCCAAAGTGCTTCACAGTTAGTGAAGTGCTTTTTTTGAAGTGTAGTCACTGCTGTAATAAGAACAAGAGTTGGCCATACGGCCCCTCGAGCCTGCTCCTCCATTCAATAAGATCTTCTACCTCAACTCCACATTCTCGCCCAATCTCCACATATCCCTTGATTTCCCCTAGAGTCCAAAAATCTATCGATCTCAGCCTTGAATATACTCAAAGACTCAGCATCCACAGCCCTTTGGGGTAGAGAATTCCAAAGATTCACCACCCTCTGAGTGAAGAGATTTCTCCTCATCGCAATCTTAAATGGCTGACCCCTTATCCTGAAACTATACCCCCTAGTTCTAGACTCTCCAGCCAGGGGAAACAACCTTTCAGCATCTACCCTGTCAACCCTTCTAAGAATTTTATACGTTTCAATTAGATCACCTCTCATTCTTCTAAACTCCAGAGAGTATAGGCCCATTCTACTCAATCTCTCCTCATAGGACAATCCCCCCATCCCAGGAATTAGTCTGGTGAACCTTCGTTGCACTCTCTCTAAGGCAAGTATATCCTTCCTTAGGTAAGGAGACCAAAACTGTACACAATACTCCAGGTGTGGTCTCACCAAAGCCATATATAATTGCAGTAAGACTTCTTTACTCTTATACTCCAATCCCCTTTCAGTAAAGGCCAACATACCATTTGCTTTCCTAACTGCTTGCTGTACCTGCATGTTAACTTTCAGTGATTCGTGTACAAGAACACCCAGATCCATCTGAACACCAACAGTTCCCAATCTTTCGCCTTTTAAAAAATATTCTGCTTTTCTATTCTTCCTACCAAAGTGAATAACCTCACATTTCCCCACATTATACTCCATCTGCCACCTTCTTGCCCACTCACTTAGCCTGTCTATATCCCCTTGCGGCCTCTTTGCATCCTCCTCACAGATTACATTCCCACCCAGCTTTGTATCATCAGCAAACTTGGATACATTGCACTCGGTCCCCTCATTCAAATCATTGATGTAGATTGTGAATAGCTGAGGCCCAAGCACTGATCCTTGTGGTACCCCACTAGTTACAGCCTGCCAACCCGAAAATGACCTGTTAATACCTACTTTCTGTTTTCTGTCCATTAACCAATCCTCAATCCATGCTAATATATCACCCCCAATCCCATGAGAATGTCGGAAACGCGGCAGCCAAATTGCACACAGCATGGTCCCACAAACAGCAATGTGATAATGGCCGGATAATCCGTTTTAGTGATGTTGGTTGAGGGATAAATATTGGCCCAGGACACCTGGGAGAACTCCCCTGCTCTTCTTCGATTGTGCCAGGGGATCTTTTACACGCACCATGAACAACAACTAATTTTTCTCGCTCTTTCTCGCAGCCAACATATAACAGGATAGGTTCAGATGGGGAAGGTTGGCTCATCCATTCAGTAACACCCCACAGTACAACAACAACTTGTATTTATATAGCACCTTTAACGTAGTAAAACGTCCCAAGGCGCTTCACAGGAGCGATTATCAAACAAAATTTGACACCGAACCACATAAAGAGATATTAGGTCAAGTGACCAAAAGCTTGGTCAAAGTGGTAGTTTTTTTTTTATTCGTTCCTGGGATGTGGGCATCGCTGGCAAGGCCAGCATTTATTGCCCGTCCCTAAGGAGCGTCTTAAAGTAGAGAGAGAGAGGTAGAGAGGTGGAGAGGTTTAGGGAGGCAATTCCAGAGCTTAGGGCCTAGGCAGCTGAAGGCACGGCCGCCAGTGGTGGAGTGATGGAAATCGGCCACAACAATGCTGTTGAGATATTGAAGGATGACTTTAATAGTTTGAGCTTTGCCTGAAAAGGAAAATGACATCAGACTGCTCGAGTCAAACTGAAACTTAATAAAGAGAGCGGTGTATTTGGAGTCACTCTGCTTATATTTGTTGATGATATCATCACTAGTGAAGGCATTAAGCCTGAGAATATAAAAGTCTCAGTGACAGAGCATAGCTCATGTCTGCAAAAAAGACTTGCATTTATATAGTGCCTTTTATGGCCTCAGGACGTCCCAAAGGGCTTTGCAGCCAATTGAGTGCTTTTTGAAGTCACTGTTGTAATGTAGGAAACGCAGCAGCCAATTTGTGCGCAGCAAGCTCCCACAAACAGCAATGAGCTAAATAATCTGTTTTTTAGTGATGTCGATTGAGGGATAAATATTGGCCAGGACACCAGGGATAACTCCCCTGCTCTTCTTCGAAATAGTGCCACGGGATCTTTTACGTCCACCTGAGAGGAGCAGACGGGGGCCTCGGTTTAACGTCTCATCTAAAAGACGGCACCTCTGACAGTGCAGCACTCCCTCAGCACTGCACTGATAGAGACCAACACTAGGAAGGAACAGCCAATTATGTTGTAAATCTTCCACAAACAGAAGTAGTGAATCCTAAAAGTAAAAACAGACTTTGAAAAGGAGCTGAAATCATAAACAGGAAGAAACGATTAAAGAGCTGGTTCTGAAAGGCAAATATGATTTTCCGCTAATGCATCACAAACACGATTAGCAGCTCTGCTGCTGCAAACCTACAGTTGTCAGTGGCAACGCTTCACTTAAACCTCACGCTGATTGACTCAAACAGAGGCAAGATGTGCACAAATTAAGAAGGAGCGAGTTAGCATTGCGTTTACTTGTAAAGGGTTCAATTAGTTTGTGTAAAGCTGTAAAGTCAGTGTTGAAATAAGCTACCAATGACTTCACTTGTACAGGGCCTTGGTCAGACTCCCATCTGGAGTCACTGCGGTCAGCTCTGGGCACCGAACCTCAGGAGGATATTCTGGCCTTGCAGGGGGTGCAGCGCAGATTCACCAGAACATTACCGGGGCTTAGAGGGTTAAATTATGTTGCATTAACTTGGCTTGTATTCCATTGAGTTTAGAAGATTGAAGGGTGATCTAATCGAAGAGTTTAAAATGTTAAAAGGATTCGAATAGGGTAAATAGAGAGACTCCATTTCCTCTGGTGGGGAAATCAATAGCGAGTGGACATAATTTTAAAATTAGAGCCAGGCCATTCAGGGGTGATGTCAGGAAGCACTTTTTCACACAAAGGGTAGTGGAAATCTGGAACTCTCTCCCCAAAAAGGCTGTGAGTGCTGGGGGTCAACTGGAGATTTGAAGACCGAGATCCTACACTGAAGAGTGAGCTAAGGCGTTCAAAACCGGCAGCAAGTGCTTGAACACACGACCTTCTGATTCAAGAGTGCTACCGACTGAGTCAAGCTGAGAGACTAGAGAATGTGGGGTTGTTCTCCTTGGAGCAGAGAAAGTTAAGGGGAGATGTTCAAAATTATGAGGGGTTTTGATAGAGTAATTAAAGAGGGTCAGTAACCAGAGGACACAGATTGAAGATAATTTGCAAAAGAACCAGAGGGGAGATGAGGAGAAATGTTTTTTTATGCAGCGAGTTGTTGTGATCTGGAATGCGCTGCCTGAAAGGGCGGTGGAAGCAGATTCAATAATAACCTTCAACGGGGAATTGGATAAATACTGAAAGAGCAGGGGGAAGTGGGACTAATTGGAGAGCTCTTTCAAAGAGCCGGCACAGGCACGATGGGCCGAATGGCCTCCTTCCATGCTGTAAGGTTCTAGGATTTTATGGCCGGAATTTTTACCTTTGCGTCGGGTCGGGTCAGGTGCGTGCGGGTCGTGAAGCGGGTCGGGAACGCGATATTCTGAGCAGCGCGTTGCTCAAAGCGACTTTACTAAATGGCCCCAATTGAAAGACTCATGCGCATTTCCAGGCCCTAGTAAATGGTGCGTGTCTGATGATTCATCGATGACTCGTTTCCAGCGCCCATATTTAAAGCAGCCTTGCACTCAACTTACTTGAAGGTTGCCAGAGGCGGGTGGAACGTGACAAACAAAGGCCACAGAACTCTTATAAATTTGGAAGGATGGATAGCCAAAGGCAGAGGGCTGCTCCATGCTTAAAACATAAGAACATAAGAAGTAAGAGCAGGAGTCAGCCATACGGCCCCTCGAGCCTGCTCCGCCATTCAATAAGATCATGGCTGATCATCGACCTCAACTCCACTTTCCCGCCCAATCTCCATATCCCTTGATTCCCCTAGAGTCCAAAAATCTATCGATCTCAGCCTTGAATATACTCAAAGACTCAGCATTCACAGCCCTCTGGGGCAGACAATTCCAAAGATTGACAACCCTCTGAGTGAAGAAATTCCTCCTCATCTCAGTCTTAAATGGCCTACCCCTTATCCTGAGACTATGCCCCCTAGTTCTAGACTCTCCAGCCAGGGGAAACAACCTCTCAGCATCTACCCTTTCAATCCCTTTCAGAATCTTGTATGTTTCAATGAGATCACCTCCATTCTTCTAAACTCCAGAGAGTATAGGCCCATTCTACACAATCTCTCCTCATAGGACAGCCCTCTCATCCGAGGAATCAATCTAGTGAACCTTCGTTGCATCGCCTCCAAGGCAAGTATATCCTTCCTTAGATAAGGAGACCAAAACTGTGCACAGTACTCCATGTGTAGTCTTACCAAGGCCCTGTACAATTGTAGCAAGACTTCCTTACTCTTATACTCCAACCCCCTTGCAATAAAGGCCAACATGCCATTTACCTTCCTTATTGCTTGCTGTACCTGCATGCTAGCTTTCTGTGTTTCTTGCACGAGGACACCCAAATCTCTCTGAACACCAACATTTAAAAGTTTCTCACCATTTAAAAAATATTCTGTTTTTCTATTCTTCCTACCAAAGTTAATAACCTCACATTTCCCTACATTATACTCCATCTGCCACCTTACTGCCCACTCACTTAGTCTATCTATATCCCTTTGCAGACTCTTTGTGTTCTCCTCACAGCTTACTGTCCCACCTAGCTTTGTATCATCAGCAAACTTGGATACATTACACTCGGTCCCTTCATCTAGGTCATTAATATAGATTGTAAATAGCTGAGGCCCCAACACTGATCCTTGTTACAGCCTGCCAAACTGAAAAAGATCCGTTTATCCCTACTCTCTGTTTTCTGTCCATTAACCAATCCTCTATCCATGCTACTATATTACCCCCAACCCTTCTCAGATTCATCGCTGCATGCTCTTGTGGAGGCAGTCAGAGCACGCAGGGAGGTCCTCTTCCCTGCTGATAGGCAAAGGAGACTTCCACAAGAAACAGAGAGCGCCTGGCTGGATATAGTTGAGGAGGTCAGCAGCAGGGATGTGGTGAGGAGGACCTGGATACAGTGCAGGAAACGCTTCAATTATCTCATGAGGTCAGGAAAGGTGAGTGTAATGCCACATCCTTCATGCTGCTGTGCCTGTCAACACATCCCCATCACTCTGCCTTCCCAAGCCTACTCCTGCACATCATTCCTCACACCAATATACCTTGAACGTCTCTCTATGTACATACTCTCATCCCCATCTGACTAACCAAATCTCGCACTCACCCTCATCCTAATACAATCATAGCAAGTAACACCACAGAAGAGAGCAGTTCAGTAAATTGTTAGCGCTTCAATGGAAATCTCTCACCACAGTCCTGCCAATACAGAAATGCAAACTGTTTTCACTGCCAAAAGCAAGGCCATATTTCAACAGCTTGCAGAGCTTGATTGAAAGCAGGAAGTAAGAACCATTCTAGTGGCAATGCAAAGTAGCGACAACAAAAGGGAAGAGTTTATAATATTAAAGTGAACACACTTGAAGTTGAAGACCTAGGCATCTACAGTATCTATGCCATTAGTGGCAATGCAAGCAGTCGTGAGAAAGACTTCCGTACAAAACTTTCGATCAACGATCAATATATTGATATGTGTATCGACACAGCGGCGGACTGCTCTATCATGAGTAAGGACACATATGACAGTAAGTTTAATCAAATACCCCTTACAAAGAGTATCGTAGAGTTAAAAACCTACTCTGGAGAAATCCTAGAGACATGTGGACAAATGGAATGTACAGCTCAGCACAATGGCCAGTCAGTAAAGCTGCCTATTATTGTAGCGAGCTACAACAACAGGCCAATCCTCATGGGCAAAGGCTGGTTGAGAAAGTTAAAACTAGACTGGAAAAACATCTTCAGTGTAAATGCTTCAAAGAAGCAACTCGACACAATGCTGAACAAGTACGAAAGCATGTTCTCAGACAGTTATGAGGGCATCACTGGGTATGACATGCATATCCGCATCAAGTCCAATGCGAAGCCTGTCTATTGTAAGGCAAGGCCGGTCCCCTATG
This sequence comes from Squalus acanthias, assembly GCA_030390025.1. Lineage (NCBI taxonomy): Eukaryota > Metazoa > Chordata > Chondrichthyes > Squaliformes > Squalidae > Squalus > Squalus acanthias. Next base: position 29,014,834 of record CM059441.1, read on the forward strand.
CGTTGAAAAGTCAGGTGGAGGAAGAGCTAGAGAAACTGAGAGAGAACGGAGTGCTAGTAAAAACTGACAAAAGTGAATGGGCTACTCTGACTGTGGTAGTGCCCAAAGCAGACAAAACTGTACACTTGTGCAGTGACTACAAAGTTACTGTCAACCAAGCAGTTGACGATGAGCAGTACCCGTTACCTACATCACAAGATTTGTATGCAGCACTCTCTGGGTCAAAGGTTTTCTCTAAGCTTGACCTGTTGCACGCTTACGCTCAGCTGAATGTTGACAATGAGAGTCAACAGTATCTCACCATCAACACACCCAAGGGACTGTACTCAGACACAAAGCTGCCGTATGGTGTAAAGTCCTCCCCCAAAATCTTCCAGGCTAAGAGGGATAAGATTTTGCAAGGAGTTCCAAATTGCTTATGCAATCAAGACGATGTGCTGATCGCAACAAGCAGTGAGGAAAAAAATCTAGAAGTGTTAGATTTAGTGCTTCAAAGGTTGAATGCCCACAATGTCAAATTGAAAAGGAGCACATGTGCTTTTGTGCAGCCCGAGGTTGTGTACCTTGGTCTGAAAGTTGATGCAAATGGCTTGCAACCAGTGAAGGAAAGGGTTGATGCTGTCATCAATGCTCCGAAACCACAGAACATGTCTGAGTTAAGATCTTTCCTTGGAATGGTCCAGTACTGCACACATTTCTTACCTGAGTTAGTGACCATGTTAGCTCCATTGCACGAGCTCTTCAAGAAGGATGTCCAGTGGAAGTGGACTAAAGTGCAACAGGAAGCTGATGATGCTTGTAAGCGAAGTCTCTCTAGCGATGCTCTATCTGTGCACTACGACACAGAGTATGAGCTTAAGTTAGCGTGTGATGCTTCTAGCTATGGTGTGGGAGTTGTCATAAGCCACATAATGAATGACAGCCAAGAGAAACCAATCGCGTTCGCATCGCGAACCCTCACAAAGAGCGAAAGAAACTACGTGCAAATTGAGAAGGAAGCACTCGCCATTGAGTTTGGAATCAAGAAATTTCAACAGTTCCTGATCACAAACCGCTCCTAGCAATATTGAGGCCCAAATCTGCCATCCCTGTAATGGCCACATCAAGAATGCAACGTTGGGCAGTGTTGTTGTCACAATGTGACTACACGATTGAATATTGCACTTCAAAGCAAAAGGCAATCACACTTGCCTTGTCCAGGTTGCCACATGAAGACTCATGCGTTGGGAGTGAAGGTGCGATTTTCACGCTAGGTGCAGTTGACAAAGGCTTTCCCGTGAATGCAACTGAAATTGCAGATGAGACTCAAAAGGACTCAGTACTGAAAAGAGTGTCTGAAAACACCTTGCATGGATGTACAGATCAGTGTATGGAGACAGAGTTGAAACCATAACCGTCGAACTGAACTGTCTTGTGAGCAAGGTTGTATCAAGTGGGGAAACAGAGTGGTGGTACCTACTTCTTTGAGAGATAGAATTCTGGCCCAACTTCATACTGAATATCCAGAGATTACCAGTATGAAATCAATTAACTTTGTTTACTGGCCTGGATTGGACAGTGATCTTGAATCACTTGTCAGCAAATGCAGTGTTTGCAAAAATTGCAGAAACAAACAACCCAAACCTCCACTCCAACCCTGGTCATAGCCAAGTAGACCTTTTCAGAGAGTACATGTAGACTTCTGTGAGAAAGCAAATGATTATTTCCTGGTACTTGTAGGTAGTCACCCAAAGTGGATTGAAGTGAAACACATGGGTTCAAATACTACAACTGAACGTACCATAGATGAGTTGAGGTCTATCTTCACATGCCATGGCTTACCTGAAGAGCTTGTTTCTGACAATGTCCCTTAGTTCCATTCTGCTCTATTCCAAGAGTTCATCAAATGAAACGGTATCAAACACATCTCGTTCCACCATATCATCCAGCTTCAAATGGAGCAGCCGAAAGGTCAGTCAGAATAGTGAAAGAAGCTCTCAAAAAGCAAGTGTTGCAGGGTTGTTCGGGACTCAGCATGAAGCAACGTTTGACAAATTTCTTGCTGAAGTACAGAACTACTCCGCACACTACAACTGGACATACCCCAGCAGAACTCTTGATGAAGAGGAAATTGAGAACACGATTGAGTCTTGTCCAACCAAATTTGGCCTCAAGACTTGAGCAGAAACAGTTGAGTCAGAAACGTTATTATGACACCAATCAGAAAGAACGCAGTTTCAAACAAAACGAGTGTGTTTGTGTTCCCAATCCTCCTAGCAAGTCGAGTTCACACAAGTGGGATGTAGGAATATAGTAGAAGTTGGTGGAACCAAGAGATATTTTGTTGAAATTGGTGACAAAATCCGAAGTGCTCATGTAGATCAAATGTGGGAGTTTGTGGACAGCGAGACTGTCCCGAGCGAACACATCTGCAGGAGATATCTCCGTCTCGAATCTCTCCAGCTCAGAGTCATTGAGCTGGAGTGCGAGTTGGAGACACTCCGACACATAAGGGAGGGGGAGGAATTTCTGGACAGTTTTATCCAGAATACAGTCGCACCCCAGAGTAAAGCACAGGTTCAGGAAGGGGAGGGTGTGACTGCTCGGGAGCTGGGTAGCGGAGATTTAGGAGAGGTTCAGAAGGAGGTCCCGCAGACACTGGTCCTGTCCAACAGGTACGAAGTACTCACTACCTGTGAGGACAAGGAGAAAGACTGCAGGGAGGACAGCCACAACGCTGACCAAGGCACCGTGGCTCAGAAGGCTGTCCAAGGGGGGGAAGAGCAGAATAGAAATGTGGTAGTGATAGGGGACTCTATAATTAGGGAGATAGATAGCGTCATCTGCAGCCAAGAACAATAATCCCGAAGGGTGTGTTGCCTACCTGGTGCCAGGGTAAGGGATATCTCACAGCGGCTGGAGAGGAACTTGGAAAGGGAGGGGGTAAATCCAGTTGTCATGGTCCATGTTGGAACAAACAACATAGGTAGGAACAGGGAGGAGGTCCTGCTGAAAGAGTTTCAGGAGTTAGGATCTAAATTAAAAAGCAAGACCTCGAGAGTAATAATCTCCGGATTATTGTCCGAGCCACGTGCAAATTGGTATAGAAGCAGACAGATCAGGAGAATTAACACGTGGCTAAAGGGCTGGTGTGGGAAAGAGGGGTTCCTTTTCATGGGACACTGGCACCAGTTCTGGGACAGGAAGAAGCTGTACCGATGGGATGGGCTCCACCTGAATCAGGTTGGGACCCGTGTCCTAGCGGAAAGTGGAAATAGGGAGGGGGCAAAGGCTTTAAACTAGTAAGATGGGGGGAGGGATCTACAAGAAACGTAACCAGCCTAAATAGAAACAAAACAGGAAAAGAGAGCATAGGAAAGAATAAAGTAATTGAGAAGGACATAAGTATGAAGAAAACCAGGGTAATAGATTGGAGAAAAGCTGATTTTGAGGGGCTGAGAATAGAACTTGGGAAAATAAAATGGGCAACAATATTGGCAAACAACGATGTAGAACAGCAATGGGAAACATTTAAAATGGTGTTCAACAGAGTGCAGGGACAATATATTCTGCTAAAAGGAAAGAACAAACTAAACACTAATGAGACTCCATGGATGAATAAAGCCATAAGGGAACAATTGAGGGTAAGGAAAGGGGCATACATTAAGTACATAGACAGCAGGGGAGTGCATGATAAGGGAGAATACAAATAGATTAGGAGAGAAGTCAAAAAAACAATTAGGAAGGTAAAGAGGAACTATGAAATTAAATTATCAAGGAACATAAAACAAAATAGTAAAATATTTTACAGGCACATCAATAAAAAAGGAAGGTTGGGATGGGAATAGGGCCATTAAGGGATAGACAGGATAATACCACAGGTAACGATAGAGAGATGGCAGAAATATTAAATAATTCTTTTGCTTCAGTATTTACCATGGAGATAGAACAGGTGGACATGTCATTGGATGATGAGATTAGTAATGAGATAAGTGCATTTAATATAAAAAAGGGGATATATTAAATAAACTAATCAAACTCAAAGAGGATAAAACCCCTGGTCCAGATGGATTGTATCCACGCATTTTAAAAGAATCTAGGGAAGAGATAGTAGAGGCATTACTACACATATTTAATAATTCATTAGAAAAAGGTGTAGTGCCAGAGGACTGGCAGATGGCTAACGTAATACCTATATTTAAGAAGGGGGATAGAACATGTCTAGTGAACTATAGACCAGTCAGCTTAACATTGGTGGTAGGAAAAATAATGGAATCCCTACTAAAAGAGAAAATAGAAGAACATCTAGAAACCAAAAACATAGTAATGAATAGTCAGCATGGATTTCAAAAGGGAAAGTCTTGCTTGACTAACCTCATTGAATTTTTTAAGAGGTAACAGAGAGCATAGACAATGGTAATGCAGAAGATGTAATTTATCTAGATTTTCAAAAGGCCTTCGATAAGGTACCCCATAATAGACTGATGAACAAAGTCAGAGAATGCAGAGCAAGGGGACAAGTAGCAGAATGTATTCCTAGCTGGCTTCAGGACAGAAAGCAGAGAGTAGGGTAAAAGGTAGCTATTCACAGTGGCAGAAGGTGGGTAGTGGTGTTCCACAAGGATCAGTGCTGAGACCACTGCTGTTCACAATTTATATTAACGATTTAGACTTTGGAATCAAAAGCACAATTTCTAAATTTGCAGATGACACCAAATTGGGGGGATAGTCAATACTGAGGAGGACTGCAACAAGTTACAGGAGGACATTATTAAACTTGCAGAATGGGCAAATAATTGGCAAATGAAGTTCAACACAGATAAATGTGAGGTATTACATTTTGGTAGGAAGAATAGGGGTGTCACTTATTACTTGGAGGGTGCGAGTTTGGGTGGGGTAGAGGAACAAAGGGATCTCGGAGTACAAATACACAAATCACTAAAAGTTGCGACACGGGTTAGCAAGGCCATAAAAAAAGCAAACCAAGCACTAGGGTTTATTTCTAAAGGTATAGAATTGAAAAGTAGAGAAGTTATGCTAAACCTGTATCGAACCTTGGTTAGACCACACTTAGAGTACTGGGTACAGTTCTGGTCGTCGTATTATAAAAAGGATATAGAGGCACTGGAGAGGGTGCAGAGAAGATTTACAAGGATGATACCAGAAATGCGAGGGTATACATATCAGGAAAGGATGAGCAGGCTGAAAAAAGAAGGCTGAGGGGTGACCTAATTGAGGTCTTTAAAATTATGAAAGGTTTTGATAGAGTGGATACAGAGAGAATGTTTCCACTTGTGGGGAAGAGCATAACTAGAGGCCATCAATATAAGATAGTCATCAAGAAATCAAATAGGGAATTCAGAAGAAACTTCTTTACCCAGAGAGTGGTGAGAATGTGGAACTCGCTACCACAGGGAGTGGTTGAAGCGAATAGTATAGATGCATTTAATGGGAGGCTAGACAAGCATATGATGGAGAAGGGAATAGAGGGTTATGCTGATAGATTTAGATGAGGAAAGACGGGAGGAGGCTCAAGTGGAGCATAAACGCCGGCATGGACTGGTTGGGCCAAATGGCCTGTTTCTGTGCCGTATATCCTACGTAATCCTATGGAAATGATCTCTGCTAGAGATGAACCAAGACATGATCGTGAACCACTTGATCATGAACACATACATGAGTTTGACTCAGTTCAGACTTCAGTAACAAGTATCAAGTTCAACCAAGTCTGAGATCATCTTTGAGTTCGGAACCAAAACAAAACAGCCCGAAAATTGGTTCAACAGCAAAACCTTCTGTAAAGAGATCAGGAAGGCTCCGCAAACCTGTTATTAAACTGGATTTGTAGTTCATTTAAAAGAAAAAAAGCCAGGAGTTTTTGTTATGAGGTACATGTAATGCTGGGAAAGGTGGGACCATAGTTTTGTTGTATTTGAGAGGGGAATATGTACATTTTTTTTAAGGGGAAAGCAGTGTAATGTATTATCACATGGTTTGTCACATGGTTTAGTATGAGCATGCTCAGTTCGCTCTGGCCTAATAAAGCCAGCTCATGGACTAGCAACTCATCGTGTCTCTGTCCTTCATTTGTTCTACTCACATATATTACAGTGACTTTGACAGCCACTGGTAAGGAGTGTCCATCAGGACCTCTGGGCAGCAGGTCTTGTTCCAGCAAGCTACAAATGTCTGCAACGATCTGGCGTGATAGCCTGAGCCTCCTGAAACACTGCTGCTCAGTCATGTTGAGGAAGCTCATCCTCTGCCTGTATACCGTGTTGAGGGTATCGCCTCCGGCGTGGTGCTGCCCTGTGTTGACCCCCTTCTCTCCTGTGGAGCATCAGGTCATTGAGGAGAAGGCTGCTGTTGTGGTTGCTGCTGCTGCTGGTGTTGTGGCTGGTGTTCTTGGTGATGGGGCTCATCTTGGTCCGATTCTGAGGACCAAGGTGAGATAGTATAAGCGGCACCCATGCTGATGTACTAGATGGCAGGTAAAGTGGAGATCAGAGGGCCAATCCCTCAATGTTGTGATAGTGAGTAGCAATGTGGTGAGAGTGGCTTCCGAGGTTTCAAAAATGACCTGCAAACTGTAGACACCCAAATCTGTGGACAAAATGGAGTGAGCAAGAGCCTTTCCATGAGGCAAGTAATGAGTCATAGAGTCATAGGGGGCGATTTTCCCATTGGAAGCGGGTTCCGGACCCGCGCTCACTTTTTGCGATTTTCCCAACTGTCCCGCCTCCAAATCCGCCTCCTCGGGGCTGGGAAAATCGCGGTCTTAGAGTCATATGGCACAGAAGGAGGCCATTCGGCCCACCGAGTCCGTGCCGGCTCTCTGTAGAGCAATCCAGTCAGTCCCATTCCCCTGCTCTATCCCCGTGGCCCTGCAAGTTTATTTCCCTCAAACGCCTATCCAGTCTCCCTTTGAAAACATCGAGTGTCTCCGATTCCACCACTTCCGTCGGCAGCGAGTTCCAGAATGAGGTGTAACGTTGCAGTATTTATGTGCTTTTCCCAGCTGTCAATGAATGAACTCGCCAACGGCCACGGAGCTTCCGCCTCCCCCTCACAGGTGAGGCACCCGACCTCCGTGAATCCCGTGCTCCTGCAGTAAAGCTCAGAAGCAGGGGTTAAAATCACTCTTAAGGGTCTGTAAACGGGCACCTAATGATTTCAACGGGGTCGGCCAGCCTCTGCCAATCGGGTCCTTGTCACGGCTTCAAAGCCGCCCGAGTGAAATGCTCGAGGCAGCGGGATGACGTTGGTTGCCAACGCGCCGACTATTTCCGGCATTTTTCCTGCCGACCCTCCCCCTCCCCCCAAAACCCGCACGTGCGGCAATGGGAAAATTCCGGCCTATGAGTTTGAAGCTGCAATGGGTGTGAGTGAAGCAGCCTTCCTTCCCTCTGCTTTGTACTGTTCACGGAATGTATGTGGCATGTTTGTATTAAACAGAATCAGAAAGTACAGCCAGTCGTGACTATGCTTGAGGTAAATAGGATGGGATATGATGGGATATGTTAGGGGGAATTAAATACGTGGGGTTACGGGGGTAGGGTGGGATATGTGTACTGTGGGGATTAAAGCAGGGACAGGGTACTGGATTTGGATGATCAGCCATGATCGTATTGAATGGCGGAGCAGGCTCGACGGGCCGAATGGCCTACTCCTGCTCCTAGATTCTATGTTTCTATGTTTCTATGTAAAATGGCATTTTAGCATTTTAAAGGGAATGGGAAGATTAATATTGGAACTTTCCACTAATTAACTTGTCAGTTGAGCGAATGTTAAAAGAAGCCAAAAAAAACCCGTAATTAGATAATGTGCCTGATTTTCAGTTCAGTAATAGTGATGATCATTAAATTCATTAATTAATAATCAGACTTAATGGGCTGCAAACGTTACCCAGTCTTTAACCTTTTGGTAACCAATCAGCAGAGCATCTTCCTGTCATTGTTGCCGTTTCGCTGCAGATTTTAACCCTTAAATTGCTCCTGTCTCAGGAATGCGGCTCTTCAGTTCCTATTCAGTCCTGTGAGGATCTCCGAGCTTCATCGTACAACACAGCAATCCGACTGCTCTCGGGTGTGAACAAAGCTGCAGGTTCGACGGGCTGCCGGCCCATCGAGCTCATTGGCCTACAGATAACTGCATCACAGCATCTAACTGGCTCTTCAATGACTCCCCATAACCCCGCGACCTCTGCCGCCCAGAAGGACAAGGGCAGCAGGCGCATGGGAACAAGCACCACCTCCAAGTTCCCCTCCAAGTCACACACACCATTTCGGCATATGCCGTCGTTCCTTCATCGTCGCTGGGTCAAAATCCTGGAACTCCCTCTCTAACAGCACTCTGGGGAGCACCTTCAACACACGGGGGGGAGAAATTCGGTTGCTTAGCGCCTCCCGTTAGCGCCTCCGGGGGGGGGGGGCTAGGAAATTAGTGCCCGAGCGCGGCGGTTTTAGCACCGCTCGCGAAATTGACCAGTCGTTTTGCGCTAAACACTACCGCCATGATCTCCTGCGCCCGCAGATCGTGACGTCAGTCAAGCGTGCAACACCCCGGTAGCGCCCCAGACTGGATATTGAGTCGCGCCCCCTGCCTTTCCGCCTGCCGCTAGGAACGACAGGTAGAGGGGAACGTTTTTAAGTCGGGAAGGGGCTGGGGGAGCGCTATTTAAAGGCGGGCGCTTCCTGACTTTTCTTGTCGGCAAAATTTTTGGTTTTAACGCTGTCCTAAGGAGTTTTGGCCCTCACACCACTTTTGAGATTCCTAAGTGCCGAGCTCTCTCCCTGGGCCTATCCATTAGTGCTTCCAACACAATTGCTTTTGAGGTCTCTCCAGGCCGAGATTCAAGGCTGCAATGAGCAGGGAGTGGCTGGCCAGCAAGATGGCCCCTCCCCTTTAAGAACTGGACGGCGCCAGTCTGTCTGGCTTCCATGGTAATTGGCATCGCCTGAGCTTCAGTAGCGTTCTGAGGTAGTGCCTCGCTCCCTGACGTTTGCGCCTTAAGAGAGGTGTGTAGCGCCTGATTTAACGCTCAAATCACCTCCAGGGGCAATAGAGGCGAATTTTGCAGTCGGAGGCGATAATTAGCGCCGGGCGCTAAACTTTGCGCCCGGCCGATATTAGCGCCCCAAAATGGGCGATACTGAATTTTTCCCCCACGAACTGCAGCAGTTCAAGAAGGCGGCTCACCACCACCTTCTCAAGGGCAATTAGGGATGGGCAATAAATGCTGGCCTTGCCAGCTATGCCCACATCCTGAGAATGAATAATAAAGAGTTTTTGCATCCACTTTCTTACCCCCACTCAAATTATCCTTAGGTAAGTTGCTGTCAGTGGGGCATCCAAACAGTGCAGCGCCCTCTACAGGGCATCTGGGACCTGTGTGAACAGGGCAAGCAATTGTGTGTCTCCCTAACCAATCAGATTGAAGAATTGTTAATGAGCAGCGCAGTCTGAACCAGGAAGTGCAAGTTCAAATGTTAAATTCAATGTAAAATCAGGTACAGAAAGCAAAATAAAGAGAGGGAAAGAAAGAATGGATTAAGAGAGAGAGAAAAGAGACAGAAAGAAAATGTAAAAAAAAAATGTATTCCATTTTTATTTTAAATCTCCAATAATTAAACTCTGAAGGAATGAGACTCCACACTTGTAAAAGTTAATTTTCAGTGCCAGGGAGGTTGTTTGGCAGTAATTAAGACTTATCACGCCGTTAAAAAGGGTACTTAGACTGGAATGATTTGACTTAACTTTCTGTGGCGAGTTTCGTATCTATGACGTCAGCACAGGAACTTCCCGCCGTTCAATGCATTTCAATGGACAGCCAGACAGCGAGATGCCTTTTCCGCACAGCTTACGGAGGAGCGGCGCATCTCGGACAGCGACCTGGATTTTCCCGTAACTGCACATCTCCGCTCGCCAGAAGTTGCTGTCCGATTTGCACGTAAATAACGGTGAGCGCTGTTAGCCTCACTGCTTTTTCCCAGGGGGTCTGTTCATGGGAGGTGGGTTTCTGGGGGGTGGGTGCAGTTTACCGGGGGGGGGGGGGGGGGTCACTGGGGGTCGGTTCACTGTGGGTTCACTGGGGGTTGGTTTCGGGGGGGTGCCGGTTCACTGGGGGTCAACGGGAGGTCGGTTCACAGGGGGTTCCCCCCCCCCCAGACAATGGCCTCAGCCTCCTCGCAGCCCCCCCACCCTTGTGAAACTAGCAGCCCTTGCAAACGTGGACTCCAGCTGTAAACGTATCATCATTGCCAATCTCACTGCTCAAACCTCTGCACCAGGAGCACGAAGGCTGACAATTAGCCCAAGGTGTTAACCTGGAAATGGTGCAGTGATGCTGTTCTGTCCCTAGATGTCTGTAGCGTGCCCTGCGAGTATTATCGTCACTACAGGGAATAGCAGCCTCTGGTGGTGGACTGTCAGTACTACACCATCCTCTATCTCTACGGCAGTGATAGCCTGTCCAATTTGAACACTACTGACTTGCCTTTGGTACCATGTATGAAGGGTTTAAACTGTCGAGTTAAGTGAGCTGTAGACGCACTGAGCATTGTTTCAGACCCTGTATTTTAACTGGCTGCTTAGTCAGAGAGCAGGTACTGTTACCAGCAGTAACCAGACTGCAGTTACTAACTGACACTGCAGGGTAACTGGCTAAAGATGCGGTCGGCACGTTGGGTGTTGATCAATTAAATACAGGGACGTATAAAAAAAAAATCATATGAAGAGTCCTGTCACTCACAACTTACATTTTTCTCTTTGAGTTTCTCTCATTTGGGAGCACTCTCTCGCCTCTGATTCAGAAGGTCGTGGGTTCAAGTCCCACTGCAGAGATTTGAGCACAAAATCTAGGCTGACGCTCCCAGTGCAGTACTGAGGGAGTGCTGCACTGTCAGAGGTGCCGTCTTTCGGATGAGACGTTAAACCGAGGCCCCGTCTGAATCCTCTCAGGTGGACATAAAAGATCCCACGGCCACTATTCGAAGAAGAGCTGGGGAGTTCTCCCCGGTGTCCCGGGCCAATATTTATCCCTCAACCAACATCACTAAAACAGATCATCTGGCATCTCATTGCTGTTTGTGGGAGCTTGCTGTGCGCAAATTGACTGCCGTGTTTGTCTATATAACAACAGTGACTACATTTGAAAAGTACTTAATTGATTGTGGAGATTTGGGACATTGTGAGGATTTGATAGACGCTGTATAAAGATCTTCCTAACTATTTAAAAAATGTTTTTAATTGACTCCTTGCCTCTTGAAACTCCCATTAGTTATCGAGCATCCTGTACACCACCATTCACATCTTGCAGCCTCTCTGTAAAAAAAATTCTCCATTTAAAGATTCATGTCAAAGGCTGTAAAGCGCTCCAGTTAAATGGCGATCTTTCTGTGATATGCTCAGCACGTTCTTCAAATATAAATTTATTTAAAGAGTTCGACCTTTATGGAAAAAAAACACCCTGGGTTGTGATTTATGATGTGTCATTGAAGCCTTGCTGTATCATTTTCAACTAGTCAAAATCAAACAGTTTCAGTAAAATAGAGTGAGGCAAAACTGGACATTTCTTTACAGAATCTTTGTCGCCAGAAAGGATCCGAATTTCATTGTGACTTAATCTCCTGTTCAGGGGAGATAGAGATTTAATATAAACATACAACTTAAGATGTTGAGCTGATCAGGCAGCCATAATTGTAGCGAGGGTATTAGTGGGGAAGGTGCCAATCTAAAAACCAACGCAATTTATTTGGACCCATCATACTGAGAAAAGCATCAGGCAGGCATGCTATTAACACTAGGTGCAAAGATTGCAATGACCTTGGGAATCCCATTAGTATGGAAGGAAGGTGAATTATTGAAAGACATAAGTAGTGCACGCTCAACCCAGCCCATGCTCACCGCCTGATTCCCGATCAGAGGCAGTGACAGATGAAACAGTGATTCCCATTCTATCTATCCCTACAGGAAACGTTACTTGAGAAATGGGGTCTGACTGTGAGTGTCCGAGAAAGTAATTGTCATGGGTAACCTTGAGTGAAGCAGCATAGAAACAGGCCATTCAGCCCGTCAGGTCTGTGCTGGTCTTTTCCTCTCTATGAGCCACCGAGTCTAATCCTATTTTCCTCGCTCCCCATACCTTTCAATATCCCACCTAGTCTAATCCTATTTTCCTCGCTCCCCATACCTTTCAATATCCCACCTAGTCTAATCCCATTCTTACCGCTGAGTCAGAAGGTTGTGGGTTCAAGCCCCACTCCAGAGACTTGAGAACACAATCCAGGCCGATACTCCCAGTGCAGTGCTGAGGGAGTGCTGCACTGTCTGAGGTGCCGTCTTTCGGACGAGACATTAAACCGAGGCCCCGTCTGCTCTCTCAGGTGGGCGTAAAAGATCCCACGGCACTATTCCAAAGAAGAGCAGGGGGGAGTTCTCCCCGGTGTCCTGGACAATATTTATCCCTCAACCAAAATCACTAAAAACAGATTATCTGGTCATTTATCTCATTGCTGTTTGTGGGATCTTGCTGTGCGCAAATTGACTGGCGCGTTTCCCACATTACAACAGCGACTACACTTCAAAAAGTACTTCGTTGGCTGTAAAGCGCTTTGGGATGTCCTGAGGTCGTGAAAGGTGCAAGTTCTTCCTTTCTTTGAAATACCAGAGTCTGTCAGAGCTTTGGCCTGCTCCTGCTACCTGATTGCTTGCCTCTATGCTCCGTTAAACGTTAGCCAGATAGAAAAATCAATATTAGCTCAGCTAGAGAGATAATCCTGCCTCACCATCTGACCAGCTCAGTCTGTTAAATTTACATTGAACACAACCTAAAACGCCCCGTATTTTTTGTGATCCACAAACCAGCCATTTCACGTAACCTATTCGCTGACGTTGAGCGGGCCGGAGAGGGTCGCGAACTCTCCAGAGATTGGCCTGGAGTCTCCAGGAGTTGAAGACGAATCTCCAGGACACCGCTGCCAGCAAAAACCCCGGAGAAAAATCAAAGGGGCAATAAAAAATGAGTCTGTTTATTTCTCATTTTCTAACACTTTTGTTTATTAGTTATAAAATTATTGGAGATAAAAATGAAGAAAGACAGACTTGCATTTCTATAGAGCCTTTCACGACCACCGGACGTCCGAAAGCCCTTCACAGCCAATGAAGTACTTCTGGAAGTGCAGTCGCTGTTGTAATGTAGGAAACGCGGCAGCCAATTTGCACACAGCAAGATCCCACAAACAGATATGTGACAATGACCAGATCATCTGTTTTTAGTGATGTTGATTGAGGGATAAATATTGGCCAGGACACCGGGGAGAACTCCCCTGCTCTTCTTCGAAATAGTGCCGTGGGATCTTTTACAATGACCGGAGAGAGAGCACACGGTGTCTCGGTTTAACGTCTCATCCGAAAGATGGCACCTCCAACAGTGCAGCGCTCCCTCAGCACTGCACTGGGAGTGTCAGCCTAGATTTTTGTGCTCAAGTCTCTGGAGTGGGACTTGAACCCATAACCTTCTGATAGGAAAGGGCTGTTTGACTGAGCAGGGGAGGGTGGGATGGTGGAGTTGGAGGCGGGAGGTCATGTGATGAAACCTCCAGGAATACGTCCAACCAGAGTTGGCGACCCTAAGTGTGGCCTATGGCTTTCTGGACCATCTCCCATCAACAGAGATAGGAGGTCAGCAACAAGCAAACACACTATGGGCCGCTGGGCGGCCATGGGGTGGGATCCTGTTTTTTTTTATTTGTTCCTGGGATGTGGGTGTCGCTGGCAAGGCCGGCATTTATTGCCCATCCCTAATTGCCCCTTGAGAAGGTGGCGGTGAGTTGCCTTCTTGAACCGCTGCAGTCCGTGTGGTGAAGGTGCTCCCACAGTGCTGTTAGGGAGGGAGTTCCAAGATTTTGACCCAGCGACGATGAAGGAAAGACGATATACTTCCAAGTCAGGATGGTGTGTGACTTGGATGGGAACTTACAGGTGATGGTGTTCCCATGCGCCTGCTGCCCTTGTCCTTCTAGGTGGTAGAGGTCGCAGGTTTGGGAGGCGTTTGGTGGGCTTCCAATCATAGGAAGGATATTGGAGCCACTGAAAGGTTTCATTACACTGAAGTATCAGGCTAGGCTATGTGCTTGAGTCCTGGAGAGGTGCTTCAACCCATAACCTTCTGACTTACAGGCAAGAGTGGTACCACTGAACCAAGCGAAAGAGGGTAATTAGAAGAATTATTTGCGCACAGAGAGTATATAAGATCATAGGAACAGGAGGTTCCTATAATCCTATCGCTGGGTCAATATCCTGGAACTCCCTCCCTAACAGCACTGTGGGAGTACCTTCACCACACGGACTGCAGCGGTTCAAGAAGGCGGCTCACCACCACCTTCTCAAGGGCAATTAGGGATGGGCAATAAATGCCGGCCTTGCCAGTGACACCCACATCCCATAAATGATTTTTTTTAAAAGGAGGCCATTCAGCCCCTCGAGCCTGGTCCACCATTCTGTTAGATCACAGCTGATCTGTATCTTAACTCCATCTACCCGCCTTGGTTCCGTAACCCTGAATACCCTTTGCCTCAGGGGATGCTTCACCACAAGTGGCTACTGAGACAGAAACTGTACATCAGCCCTTGACCTTCTAAGTGGTGGAGGTCACAGGTTTGGGAGGTGCTGCCGAAAAAAGCCTTGGTGAGTTGTTACAGAGCATCTTGTAGATGGTACACACTGCGCCGGTTCCACGATCTGCTACAGGTTACCAGAGACCAAAGATGAGCTTGGGCCCCATCAATTTTACATTATTTGTTCTCAGGATTTGGGCAATATATTGACCGAGCAATTGTTTCATTGGAGTCACATGTAGGCCAGACTAGGTAAGGGTAGATGCTCCCTTCACCACAGGACTTTAGTTACCAGTTGGGCTTTTACAGCAGCTGGCCAACCTTCATGGTTTTAGCAGATAAATAACCAGATTTGTTGAATTCGATTGTATCGTGGATGGTCGCTTTTACTGCTTACCAGCTTTTTACTGATTTTAGCTGATACCAGAACTGAGAGGTTAAGAGAGAAAAGAGAAAGACTGAGGGGCGACCTGATAGAGGTCTTTAAGATAATGAAAGGGTTTGATAGGGTAGACGTAGAGAAGATGTTTCCACTTGTGGGGGAGACCAGAACTAGGGGCCATAAATATAAGATAGTCACTAATAAATCCGAAGTCGCACAACACCAGGTTATAGTCCAACAGATTTATTTAAAATTACAAGCTTTCGGAGCTGTCGCCCCTTCCTCAGGTAGAGTTACTGTACTCTACCTGAGGAAGGGGCGACAGCTCCGAAAGCTTGTAATTTTAAATAAATCTGTTGGACTATAACCTGGTGTTGTGCGACTTCTCATTTTTGTCCACCCCAGTCCAACGCCGGCATCTCCACATCATGACTAATAAATCCAATCGCGAATTCAGGAGAAACTTCTTTACCCAGAGAGTGGTGAGAATGTGGAACTCGCTACCACAGGGAGTGGTTGAGGCGAATAGCATCGACGCATTTAAGGAGAAGCTGGATAAACACATGAGGGAGAAAGGAATAGAAGGATATGCTGGTAGGGTGAGATGAAGAGGGGTGGGAGGAGGCTCGTGTGGAGCATAAACCAGCCTGTTTCTGTGCTGTTAATTCTATGCATGTTTTTTCTTTCAGAACCAGTGAAGCTTGCTCTAGTTTTCACAATGAGGATCAGTGGGACAGAATCTCTCCTCAACTTGGCAAAGGGGAAGAAGGGTCCTGCTCATGAGGCTGATCAGAGGAGAGAGCAAGGCAGATGTAAGATGTCGAGATAGGGGATGCGTGAGGCCATGGCTACATCTGTAGATGTGCACTGACTGTCGGTACACGGGCAAATGAGGCAGCTGTTTTGCATGTAGCATGAGCTTGCATTACAGAACTGAATGAGGTAGCTTGTTTTTGACGTGTGGAGGCAGGTGTTTTTAATTTTGTTAAGAGCATAAACACCAGTTGGGCCGAATGGCCTGTCTCTGAGCGGTAAATTCGATGTTATCCAAGATGTCTTAAACTTAATTCAAATTCTCAAAGTGTGGGATTTAAACTCGCGCTCTCCGGATTACTCGCCCAGTAACAAACCCACTACACTACCGTACCCACATTAGTGAGTTAGAAATTACTGAGGGAGCGCGTGAGTGCTGAAGGCATCAAATTCATTTTTTTATTGCGACAGGGCTCTAAGAACACTTTGAATTTTGACACCTGATTTGGTGCATTTATTGTCATTTTGGAACCAACTAATTGTGAATCTCAGTATCATTTCTTTTTTTTTTGTTGAGTAAACTTCGTCATCATTCCAAACCCACTCCCGATTTTATGTCCAAACCATGGCAGTTTCGCAAGTACAGAAAGAGGAAATTGTCAAATAAATCCAGTTAATGCATTCACACCTGGGAACATTCGACTTAGCTCAAACTAACCGTTGAGCCAGCATTAAAGAAAATAAACTCTCACAGAAGACAACAGCCAGGCATGTCCCAGAAAGGTTCATCTGAATACAATCAAAAGCTTCCAGAAGATTTGATAAAGCGAATAGCGAGAAGAAAGGAACGTGGGTTTCTACAGCGCCTTTCACCACCTCAGGACGTCCCAAAGCGCTTTACAGCCAATGAAGTACTTCTGAAGTGTTGTAACGGTTGTAATGTAGGAAATAAGGAGGAACTGTTCCACTGGCAGGAGGGTCGGTAACCAGAGGACACAGATTGAAGGTAATTGGCAAAAGAACCAGAGGGGAGATGAGGAGAAATTTCTTTACACGGCGAGTTGTTGTGATCTGGAACGCGCTGCCTGAAAGGGCGGTGGGAGCAGATTCAATAGTAACTTTCAAAAGGAGAATTGGATCAATTCTTTAAAATTCGCAGGGTTATGGGAAAAGAGCAGGGGGAGTGGGACTAATTGGAGAGCTCTTTCAAAGAGCCGGCACAGGCACGATGGGCCGAATGGCCTCCTTCTGTGCTGTGAGATTCTATGATAGGCTGACACACGGGCTGAATTGCTGGTTGCATCATCCATGATGCTGGCTTCTTTGTCCTAGAGGTTGTGTCCAGTGTGGAATACAGGTGCTTCAGCCGTGGCTCAGTGGGTAGCATGCATCACCTCTGAGTCAGAAGGTCGTGGGTTCATAGTCCCACTCCAGGAGACTTGAGCACAAAATCTAGGCTGACACTCCAGTGCAGTGCTGAGGGAGTGCTACGCTGTCGGAGGTGCCGTCTTTCCGATGAGACATTAAACTGAGGCCACGTCTGCTCTCAGGTGGATGTAAAAGATCCCACAGCACTATTTCAAAGAAGAGCAGGGGAATTTATCCTGGGCCAATATTTATCCCTCAATCAACATCATTAAAACAGATTATCTGGTCATTATCACATTGCTGTTTGTGGGATTTTGCTGTGTGTAATTGGCTGCTTCGATTCCTACATTACACCAGTGACTACACTTCAAAAGTACTTCATTGGCTGTAAAGCGCTTTGGGACGTCCGGTGGTTGTGAAAGGCGCTATATAAATGCAGGTCTTTCTTTTTCTTTTCTTTACCAGCCAAGAGCTCTATAGCAAGATTGTGATGCATGAGGGAACTGTAACTACAACAGTTCCCTGTTCTTTTTGTCCAGCACACTTAGCCAGTCAGTATCAGCGCTATTGATTCTTTTACGCCCGAGTGCTGGGGCTTTGAATTCAAGGAATGAATCTAAAAAGGAAACAAGATGTTTCTCCAGCCCTATCAATAACGCCACTGCAATCAATAGACATTCAGCCCTTGATAAGATGAATTTCCTTTTTAAGAGCTACCCTGTCACTTGTGTAATAATGAGGTCTGAGTGTTCGCTCTGGCGGAGCTGAGCCCCAAGGCCCGGGTGGTAAATGCGAATTGAAGACCGCAAGTTTAAGACGTAGGAAGGAAGATGTCCCGCACGGCTGGTCATGCCCTGCGTGGCACAGCGTGAAAGACACCTTCGCGGCAGAGCCAGCGAGGGTTTACTGGGGTGGAAATAAAGAGTGAAATGAGGCTGAGGAGAGCAGCCACTCAGGGACGTTGGCAAGGCTGCCTTAACTCAGATTCTGGGCACGTCCTGCTCTGCTCTCACAGAGGCAAAGAGCTGGATGACAGGAAGCCACTTACCAAGTTTGGGGCAACGAAAGCGCCATAAAGCACTTTTTTTAAAGAAAATACGCAAGCGATCTGAAGCAAAACATAAAACGGCCAAAGAGAAACACAATGCAGACCCACCAGCAACTGGAGGAGTAAAAACACGACTAATGTGTCAGATGGGATCCTTCATCAGAACGCACATCCTCTCATTAATTGATGGGCCGACTATTTCCACAATTTCCTGTTTTTATAGAAAGAAAGAAAGGAAAAAGGGAAGGAAAAAAAAAAAAGACTTGCATTTCTATAGCGCCTTTCATACCACCGGACGTCTCAAAGCGCTTTACAGCCAATGAAGTTCTATTTGAAGTGTAGTCACTGTTGTAATGTAGGAAACGTGGCAGCCAATTTGCACACAGCAAGATCCCGCAAGTAGCAATGCGATAATGACTAGATAATCTGTTTTAGTGATGTTGGTTGAGGGATAAATATTGGCCAGGACACCGGGGAGAACTCCCCTGCTCTTCTTCAAAATAGTGCCATGGGATCTTGTACTTCCACCTGAGAGGGCAGACTGGGCCTCGGTTTAACGTCTCATCCGAAAGACGGCACCTCTGACAGTGCAGCATTCCCTCAGTACTGCATTGGAGTGTCAGCCTAGATTTATGTGCTCAGGAAGGAAGGAAGGAAGGAAGAACTCAGTAACACAGGTCCAAGAGTGCTGGAGATTGTATTGGGACTCACCATTTGATAAGTAGAGGGGAGTTCCTCATTGCCAATCGCACCCTTCGGATTTTGGAGTAAGTCCCAGCATCACCTCACCCTGTAGAGCCTTGTGGAGGTGGGCGGTCTTCCCTGAGAGCAGGGAGAGTGGATGAGGGGGCGGGAGGGGGCGTCAGGGAGGGGGTGTCAGAGTAGTGGGGGGGGGGGTGTCAGTGTTGGGTGGGGGGGGGGGACGTTGTTCATTCATCGTGCTCTGCGGCAGATTGCGATAGCTTTCAGAGTGCGGCTTTACAAATCCGTCAGACTAGAGGCAAAACCTCCTGAGGATTGAGATGGGGAAATAGAAACTGAACGCGATGTGAAGAAATAAATTAAATCATTGTGTTTGTTTAAGCTCATTATTGATCGCTATATATATATAAATTAATTAACAACAAAAAAATCAAACTATGCAGAGTCTCAGGGCTGCTGAGTGGCAGAATTAAACTGCAGTGCCCAGGGCTCCCTGACATCCAACACAAGCAGGAGAATTTTCTTGCATTAAATCTATCAGGACCTCAACTGGAGTTTTGCATCCAGAACGTTTCATGTTTACAATCCTGTATAGTAGCTGGTGGATCAGAGTTCGAACTAATGATGCTGTGTTCATATTGTGTGGATTCGCTGCTGATTCATGGAAGGTGTATTGACTTCCCGGTTCGGGTTGTGTCTCCTCACCCTACCCCCCGCCCCACCCCCCACCCCAACCCCGTGCCTTTGGGTTGTAACCCCAAACCAGCCGTTATTTGTAATGATCTCCCACCCAAACGTCCCAGGGCCTTGGTGAGACCACACCTGGAGTACTGTGTGCAGTTCTGGTCTCCTTACCTAAGAAAGGATATACTTGCCATAGAGGGAGTGCAACGAGGGTTCACCAGACTGATTCCTGGGATGGCAGGACTGTCGTATGAGGAGAGATTGGGTCGACTAGGCCTGTATTCACTAGAGTTTAGAAGAATGAGAGGGGATCTCATTGAAACGTATAAAATTCTGACAGGGCTAGACAGACTGGATGCAGGGAGGATGTTTCCCCTGGCTGGGGGGTCTAGAATGAGGGGTCACACTCTCAGGATACGGGGTAGGACATTTAGGACTGAGATGAGGAGAAATTTCTACACTCAGAGGGTGGTGAATCTTTGGAATTCTCTACCACAGAAGGCTGTGGAAACCAAGTCACTGAATATCTTTAAGAAGGAGATAGATAGATTTCTAGACACAAAAGGCATCAAGGGGTATGGGGAGAGAGCGGGAATATGGTATTGAGATAGAGGATCAGCCATGATCATATTGAATGGCGGAGCAGGCTTGAAGGGCCGAATGGCCTACTCCTGCTCCTATTTTTCTATGTTTCTATGTTTCTACGTCTCGCTCACTCCAGTCCATCCAAGACATCATCAGGCGCAGAGCCACACTGCGATAACAGCTTGTGGGGGAAGTGAGTCCCAGCCGCGTGCACGTCCAATGGGACAACTCCCTAACCCCCAGCCCCCTCCCAACCCCCTCCCAACCCCACACCCAAACGCCTTCTCACCGCCCCCCACCCCCCGCCCCACCCACCCACCCTGGACAGAAGGGTCTTGGGCTCATTGGCCCAGATTTTGTGTTGAGAATAATGATGAGGTTATCAGCGCTCACCGTTATTATGGAGTAACTCGGACGGGTGCGTGAAGTTGGAGTTCTTACCCACGAGTTACCCACTAAACACGCCAGAAAAAGGTAGGGCTGGTGCATTCAGGTGTAAGTGAATTTTTCACAGTGTGATCAGTTATAATTACCAGCAAACAACATCTCTGGCCCTGAAATTTAATTTTACAAGTGTGGAGTCTCATTCCTTCAGAATTTAATTAGTGTTGGAGAATTTTTTTAAATTTAATTTAAAATTATTTTCTTTTCCTTTTCCCGTCTCTTTTACCTCGCCCTCTTACTCCCATCTTTCTTTCTCAAGCTTTATTTCATTTTCTGTACATGATTTAAATCTAATTTATAATTCCTGGTTTATATTTCCTGGTTTAGACGCTGCGTGGCTCACTGAGGATTCTTCAAGCTGATTGGTTGAAGTGCCTCACTGTTTCTTGTCCCACTCACAGATGCCGCAGATCCCCTGCAGGGGGCACCTCGCTGGATCAGACGCCCGATGACAGCAAGTCTCCGCAAGCCCGTGGGTAGCTGTCAACGTAGTGAACGGCGAGAGCCGTGCCTTCACCGCTGACCGCAAAATCTGGGCCATTAGGTTTTCGTCTTGATTCTGCCCACTTCCAAAATGGCAGCTGCCAAAATCCAAAATGGCGGCCCGTGTAGCATGTCACTCAAGCAACATAATGGGTAAACTGGCAGCATGTTCATCAGAACTTTTGCAAAAAAGCAAAATCTCGTCATTAGAACTCGTTTTGATATATTTTTAACTTGTACATCGAGCAAAAGGACTTAAGAGAAGTGAGGGCTGATGGAAAGGCTACTTGGCCCCTGGAAACTGATCCCTCTGATGAATTAGATTAAAACATTGAAATGCATCCAGGGAAAATAAAACGGAGAGAGAGAGAGCAAAGAAATATAGGCACCGAGCACTCCTGAGATGGGAGAATAGTGACTTTCAAAGCATTTCCCATTGAGCTGAGTTGAGCTTTCAACTCCTTGATGTATAGGGGCGTTGTTGCTATGGTGATGAGCAATGTAGGGTTGTGCTCAATTATGGGCTGCGTGAGACTCGTGCTCCAGCTGGGTAGGGTTTGATATCCATTGGCTATCATCAACCAGTCGAGCTTCAACAAGGCAGAGTAAATGGACTCAGTCTGAAAGCCAACCATTCTGTTTCACTCATGAAGTCTCTGTACCTACTGTGCCTGAACGCAACACATGAAGGTTGCAGTTTATGGGTCATTCCTCACTAGGGTAGTTGCCAACTCTGGTTGGACATATTCCTGGAGGTTTTGTCACATGACCACTCACTAAACGCCCCGCCCCCACGCCCCCCCCCCCAAGTTCCCGCCATTGGTCACCTGACCCGTCAATCCTCACGGTGCCCCGCCCTCCCATGGCCCATTGGAAACCGAGCAGGCTCTTCGCTTCCCAATTGGATGAATCGTGACTGTCAGTCAAACAGCCTTTTTGCCCCATTGCCAATATTTTTAGGACTATTAGAAGAAGTATTCAAAGAAAATTAAATAACGCACAATTCTTTTTTTAATGCCCCCATGATTTTTCTCCTGGATTAAGAACATAAGAAATAGGAGCAGGAGTAGGCCATTTGGCCCCTCAAGCCTGCTCCGCCATTCAATAAGATCATGGCTGATCTTCGACCTCAACTCCACTTTCCCACACTATCCCCATATCCCTTGATTCCCCTAGTGTCCAAAAATCTAACTATCTCAGCCTTGAATATACTCGCACCCATGAGGACGGCCTCAACCGGGATCTTGGGTTCATGTCACGCTACATGTAACCCCACCTGACGTAGAGTCATCCAGACTCGAGTCGTCGTTGGCTTGTTCACAGATGTGATTTCCAGTAAAAAAAGTAAAAAGTTTAAAGTTTTTGGTTTTCCATACAGACTGCAGCCTCTGCCTACATTAGACCCCCTGTGACCCCACCTCATTGTCTTTGTTGTATTTTGCTATCGTCTTTGATGTAATGTCTTCCTGACTGACCTGGGTGGATTTGATTGCCGTGATTGTCTCTCTGCCGAGGTGTGATAAAGGGCAGTCAGAAAGATTAACTGTAGTCGTCTGGCATTGTTCTCTGCACAGGCATTGTTCTCTGTCTATATATGCTGTGCCCATTTGTATTTCTTCACTTCACCTGACGAAGGAGCAGCCGCTCCGAAAGCTTGTGATTTCAAATAAAACTGTTGGACTATAACCTGGTGTTGTGCGACTTCTCACTTTTGTCCACCCCAGTCCAACACCGGCATCTCCGCATCTTGAATATACTCAACGACTGAGCCTTCACTGCCCTCTGGGGTGGAGAATTCCAGAGATTCACCACCCTCTGAGTGAAGAAATTCCTCCTCATCTCAGTCCTAAATGGCCGACCCCTTATTCTGAGACTTTGCCCCCTGGTTCCAGACTCTCCAGCCAGGGGAAACATCCTCCCTACATCTACCCTGTCAATCCCCCTCAGAATCTTATACGTTTCAATGAGATCACCTCTCATTCTTCTAAAGTCCAGAGAGTATCGGCCCAATCTACTCAATCTCTCCTCATAGGACAACCCTCTCATCCCAGCAATATCCTGGAGATTAATCTTCGATTCCTGCAGACTCCAGGACAACCCTGGAGGGAAGATAGGAACAGGAGGAGGCCATTCAGCCTGTCGAGCCTGTTCCGCCATTCAATCAGATCATGGCCGATCTGGATCTTAACAACATCCACCCGCCTTGTTTCCTTAACCTTTAATACCCTTGCCTAAGAGCTATTGGAACAGGAGATGCTTCGCCACAAATGGATACTGAGGCAGAAACTGTTCATCGTTCAAAAGAGAATTGGAAAATTGAAGAGGAAGAACATAAAAGCATACGGAGAAAGGACAGGGAAATGGAATTGGCTGTAGTTGAAGAGAGAACACTGGAAAAGGCTCGATGGGCTGAATGGCCTCCTTCTGTGCAGTAGATTCATCACACAAGCCTAGAAATGTTGCATGGATGAACACAGAGGTTGGTCTGACATTCCTTTGCCTGCTATTTTAGTGGGACTGTAATCCTTTTTAATATAAACGGTTTAAAACATGTGCTAAAATACGGAATGCATGAAGGTCAACAATAGTATCATTCTCAGTTTTGAAAGTTACAATTGAGCCCCCTTGCCTCTGCAGCTTTTGGAGGGAATTCTATTCCTTATAGAAACCTCCCCGCTCCCAACACAAGTTAACTGGAGTTAAGAGGCAGATCAGCCATGATCTGATTGAATGGCGGAACAGGCTGGAGGGGCTGAATGGCCTCCTCCTCTTCCTATGTTCCCTCACTTTGGGCATGCCCCCACTCCATCCATTTCTGAGCGAGGCCCCCCGCATTCTCGATGCGTATGGGGGGGGGTCGACTTTAACCCTGGCGGAGCTGTCCGGTCGAGCTGCAAGCCCGATCTTATCAGTCTCGGACCCGAGCTATTTTGGGAGCTGGGATTCACTCACATTAGACCAGGCTCGGGTTGCCAACTCTGGGTGGACGTATTCATGGAGGTTTCAGTGTGTGGCCTCCCGCCTCCAGCCGCCCCGCCCGGTCAAACAGACTTTTTCCCCCAATATCTCCAATATTTTTATAACTAATAAACGAAGATGTTTTAAAAAATGCACAATTTGCTTAACATCCTGATGATTTTTCTCCCGGGTGTTGCTGGCAGCAGTGTCCCGGGAGATTAGTCTTCAATTCCTGGAGACTCCAGGGCAATCCTGGAGGGTTGCCAGGCAGCTTGCCAGGCGGTGGGGTTGGGGTTAGGGGGGTGGGTGGGGGGGTTGGGGTTGGGGGGGTAGGTGGGGGGGATTGGGGTTGGGATTGGGGGGGTGGAATTCCAGCAACTCTGACGCGGAGCCAAGCTGGAGATTTTATCTGTGGGGGGTGGGGGAAGGCAATCACCAGAGGAGGTGTGGTGGGGGGCTGGGAAGCAGACAGGACAGCAGACAGCTGCCCATTCGTACCTAGAAATTGCACTGGGGTCAGCCTTGGCTCAGTAGGTAGCACTCTCATAGGAACACAGGAACAGGAGGAGGCCATTCAGTCCCTCAGGCCTGTTCCACCATTCAATGAGATCACGGCTGATCTGCAACCTAACTCCATATACCCGCCTTTGCCCCATATCCCTTAATACCTTTGGTTAACAAAAATCCATCAATCTCAGCTTTAACATTAACAATTGATCTAGCATCAGTTGCCGTTTGCGAAGAGAGTTCCAAACTTCTATCACCCTTTGTGTGTAGAAATGTTTCCGAAATTCACTCCTGAAAGGTCTGTCTCTAATTTTTAGACTATGCTCCTAGAATCCCCAACCAGCGGAAATAGTTTCTCTCTATCTACCCTATCAGTTCCCTTTAATCGCCTCTGAGTCAGAAGGTCGTGGGTTCAAGTCCCACTCCAGAGACTTGAGCACAAAAATCTAGGCTGACCCTCCAGAGCAGTGCTGAGGGAGCGCTGCACTGTCGGAGGTGCCGTCTTTTGAATGAGACATTAAACCGAGGCCCCGTTTGCTCTCTCAGATGGACGTAAAAGATCCCATGGCCACTATTTAATAGAAGAGCAGAAACATTCTCCCCAGTGTCCTGGGACCAGCATTTATTCCCTCAACCAAAATCACCCAAAAAAACCAGATTATCTGATCCTTTATCTCATTGCTGTTTGTGGGACCTTGCTGTGCCAACTCTCTTAATGTAAAATAGCATGTCACCAAAATAAAAAAGGAATGAATGAATTAATGTGTTGTATAAACAGAATGCACAGTAGGGAACGGTGGAAGATTGAATTCATTCCACTGCTGAGAAAGGCTAGATATTCACTCGAGAATCCCTCCCTGGTGAGTAGTCAGCTCTTAAGTCGTGGAAACAACGTTCCCAGGTGGGCATCCTTGATATATACCTATCATCTAGTTGGTATTTCTTCCATCCTTTCTGAAAATTACAAATCTCTTAAACTGCCTGTGGCTCAGTGGGTAGCACTCTCGCCTCTGAGGCCAGAAGGTTGTGGGTTCATAGTCCCACTCCAGAGACTTGAGCACAAAAATCTAGGCTGACACTCGCAGTGCTGAGGGAGTGCTGCACTGTCGGAGGTGCTGTCTTTTGGACGAGACGTTAAACCGAGGCCCCCTCTGCTCTCTCAGGTGGACGTAAAACATCCCACGGCACTATTTCGAAGAAGAGCAGGGGAGTTCTCCCCAGTGTCCTGGCCAATATTTATCCCTCAACCAACATCACTAAAAACAGATTATCTGGTCATTATCACATTGCTGTTTGTGGGAGCTTGTTGTGTGCAAATTGGCTGCCGTGTTTCCTACATAACAACAGTGACTACACTTCAAAAGTACTTAATTGGTTGTAAAGTGCTTTGGGACGTCCGGTGGTCATGAAAGGCGCTATAGAAATGCAAGTCTTTCTTCTTTCTTCTCCATCATGATATGACACCTCCGTGTTCTTTGTTCCAGGAGGCAGTCACACCCTTTCGGTTAAGCAGTACTTTAGAGTTCGTCAGTGGTCAGGGACAGGAGGGTGTGACTGCGAGTCAGGCAGGTATGGGGACCCAGGATGTAGTGATGGAGGAACCTCAGCCCTTGACCTTGTCCAACAGGTACGAGGTACTTGCTACCTGTATGGATGAGGAAAAGGACTGCAGGGAGGATGGGCAAACTGACCATGACACTGTGGTATAGGGGGCCATCCAAGTAGGGGGAGAAAGAAGGAATGTGGTAGTGGTAGGGGACAGTATATCAGGGGGATAGATACTGTTCTCTGCAGCCGCGAAAGTGAGTCCCGAAGGCTGTGTTGCCTGCCTGGTGCCAGGGTTAAGGATATCTCCTCACCGCTGGAGAAGAACTTGGAGTGGGAGGGGGAGGATCCAGTTGTCATGGTCCATGTAGGAACCAATGACATAGGCACTACTAAGAATGAGGTTCTGCTGAGGGAGTTTGAGGAGCTAGGATCGAAATTAATAAGCAGAACGTCAAGGGTAATAATCTCTGGATTACTACCTGAGCCACCCGCAAATTGTCATAGGGTCAAGCAGATCAGAGAGTTAAATGCATGGCTCAAAGAGTGGTGTGGGAAGAAGGGGTTTCAATTCATGGGGCACTGGCACCAGTACTGGGGTAAGAGGGAGCTGTTCTGTCGGGGCGGGCTCCACTTAAACCGGGCAGGGACCAGCGTCCTGGCGAATTGAATAACTAGGGCTGTAGATAGGGCTTTAAACTAAAAAAGGGGTGGGGAGAGGTCAAGTGAGGGGAAATTTAGAAATCTAAAGAGAAAGGTCAAGGCAATAGAGCACTGTAGTGATTTGGGTAACAATCAGCAGTGTGTGACAGGAAGGGACAGAGAGTTTAACGGTAGCAGTGCAGCAGAGAATAAGGTCAAAACAGGGAATAATAGTAAAAAATTTAAATTAAAGGCTCTTTATCTGAATGCACGAAGCATTCGTAACAAGATAGATGAATTAGTGGCACAAATAGAGATAAATGGGTTTAATCTAATAGTCATTACAGAGACGTGGTTGCAAGGTGACCAAGGTTTGGAACTAAATGTTCCAGGGTACTTGACAGTTTGAAAAGACAGGCAGAATGGAAAAGGAGGGGGGCTGGGTAGCCCTGATAATAAAGGATGACATAAGGACAGTAGAGAGAAAGGATCTCGGCTCGGAAGATTAGGAAGTAGAATCAGTATGGGTGGAGATAAGGAATAACAAAGGGCAGAAAACACTGGTGGGAGTAGTATATAGGCCCGCTAACAGTAGCTATACCGTTGGACAGAATATTACTCAAGAAATAGTAGGAGCTTGCAACAAAGGTAATGCAATAATTGTGGGGGACTTTAATCTTCATATAGACTGGACAAATCAAATTGGCAAAGGTAGTCTGGAGGATGAGTTCATGGAATGCATTCGGGACAGTTTCCCAGAACAATACGTCATGGAACCAACCAGGGAACAGGCTATTTTAGATCTTGTATTGTGTAATGAGACAGGGTTAATTAGCAATCTCATAGTAAAAGATCGTCTGGGGCATAGTGATAATAATGATAGAATTTCATATTAAGTTTGAGAGTGACTTGCCTAAGTCCGAAACTAGAGTCTTAAACTTAAATAAAGCCAATTACATAGGTATAAGGGACGAGTTGGCTAAGGTAGATTGGAAAAATAGATTAAAAGGTATGACAGTAGATAAACAATGGCTAACATTTAAAGAAATATTTCATAATTCTCAATAAAAATACATTCCATTGAGAAACAAAAACTCCACGGGAAAAGTGATCCAACCGTGGCTAACTAAAGAAGTTAAGGATAGCATTAGATTGAAAGAAGAAGCTTATAATGTTACGAAGAATAGTAGTAAGCCTGAGGATTGGGAGAGTTTCAGAAACCAGCAAAGGATGACCAAAAAATTGATAAAAAGGGAAAAAATAGAATGAGAGAAAACTAGCAAGAAATATAAAAACAGATTGTAAAAGCTTCTACAAGTATGTAAAAAGAGAGTAGCAAAAGTAAACGTTGGTCCCTTAGAGGCTGAGACAGGAGAAATTATTATGGGGAATAAGGAAATGGCAGAAACGTTAAACAAATATTTTGTATCTGTCTTCACAGTAGAAGACACAAAAAGCATACCAAAAATGGTGGGGAACCAAGGGTATAATGAGGGTGAGGAACTTAACGTAATTAATATAAGTAGAGAAAAAGTACTAGAGAAACTAATGGGACTAAAAGCCGAAAAATCCCCTGGACCTGATGGCCTACATCCTAGGATTCTAAAAGAGGTGGCTGCATTGATAGTGGATGCATTGGTTTTGATCTTCCAAAATTCCCTAGATTCTAGAACGGTCCCAGTGGATTGGAAGGTAGCAAATGCAACACCGCTATTCAAGAAAGGAGGGAGAGAGAAAACAGGGAACTAACTACAGGCCAGTTAGCCTGATATCAGTCATCAGGAAAATGCTGGAATCCATTGTTAAGGAAGTGGTATCAGGGCACTTAGAAAATCATAACATGATTAGGCAGAGTCAATATGGTTTTATGAAAGGGAAATCGTGTTTGACAAATTTATTAGAGTTTTTTGAGGATGTAACTAGCAGGGTAGATAAAGGGGAACCAGTGGATGTAGTATATTTGGATTTCCAAAAGGCATTCGATAAGGTGCCACATCAAAGGTTATTACACAAGATAAGAGCTTATAGGGTTGGGGGTAATATAGTAGCATGGAAAGAGGATTGGTTAACGGACAGAAAACAAAGAGTAGGGATAAACAGGTCTTTTTCAGGTTGGCAGGCTGTAACTAGTGGGGTGCCGCAAGGATCAGTGCTGGGGCTTCAGCTATTTACAATCTATATTAATGACCTAGATGAAGGGACCAAGTGTAATGTATCCAAGTTTGCTAACGATACAAAGTTAGGTGGGGCAGTAAGCTGTGAGGAGAACACAAAGAGTCTGCAAAGGGATATACCCTGTAGATAGACTAAGTGAGTGAGCAGTAAGCTGGCAGATGGAGTATAATATAGGGAAATGTGAGGTTATTCACTTTGGTAGGAAGAATAGAAAAACAGAATACTTTTTAAAATGGTGAGAAACGTTTAAATGTTGGTGTTCAGAGAGATTTGGGTGTCCTCGTGCAAGACACACCGAAAGCTAGCATGCAGGTACAGCAAGCAATAAGGAAGGCAAATGGCATGTTGGCCTTTATTGCAAGGGGGTTGGAGTATAAGAGTAAGGAAGTCTTGCTACAATTGTACAGGGCCTTGGTGAGACCACACCTGGAGTACTGTGCACAGTTTTGGTCTCCTTATCGAAGGAAGGATATACTTGCCTTGGAGGCAGTGCAACAAAGGTTCACTAGGCTGATTCCTCGGATGAGAGGGCTGTCCTATGATGAGAGATTGTGTAGAATGGGCCTATACTCTCTGGAGTTTAGAAGAATGAGAAGTAATCTCATTGAAACATACAAGATTCTGAAGGGGATTGACAGGTAGATGCTGAGAGGATGTTTCCCCTGGCTGGAGTGTCAAGGACCCGGGGTCACAGTCTCAGGATAAGGGGTCAGCCATTTAAGACTGAGGTGAGGAGGAATTTCTTCACTCAGAGGGTTGTGAATCTTTGGAATTCTCTACCCCAGAGGGCTGTGCATGCTAAGTCTTTGAGTATATTCAAGGCTGAGATCGATAGATCTTTGGACTCTCGGGGAATCAAGGGATATGGAGATTGGGCAGGAAAGTGGAGTTGAGGTCGATGATCAGCTATGATCTTACTGAATGGCGGAGCAGGCTCGAGGCGCCGTATGGCCGACTCCTGCTCCTATTTCTTATGTTCTTATCCAATTCCCTTTTGAAAGTTACCATTGAATCTGCTTCCACTGCCCTTTCAGGCAGCGCATTCCAGATCACGACAACTCGATGCGTTAAAAAAAATTCTCCTCAACTCCCCTCTGGTTCTTTTGCCAATTATCTTTAAGCACTTCTTTCTACAATTTTAACACGGGAGAGTTAGTGCCAATGTTCCTTTTAAGCTGCCACGTTTCCTACACTACAACAGTGACTACACTTCAAAAAGTACTTCATTGGCTGTAAAGCGCTTTGGGATGTCCAGTGGTCATGAAAGGTGCTATAGAAATGCAAGTCTTTCTTTCTTTAAGTCACTTATTCCAGCCCACAGCCTCTGTATTCTCACTCCATATGGAGCTCATGGATTTTTCTTGTCTCCAAAACTCAATTTCCTCTTTCTCCCCAACTATCTTCCCCATCCTGACACCTCCAGCTGGCCACCTATTGCAGCCCAAACCCACCATAGCTTCTCCTGTATCTCCCTCTTAAGTCTCAGTCGATTCAACTCCTCCACATGATCCATCTCCTGCTCTCTTTCACCCCTTCAGAACCAGCTTCTGAACTTATAATGACTCCCCAGCCACAGATATTTCCCCTCCTTCAAATCTGCCATCATTTCCTCTCCAATTGCCACACCCTCTCTCTCCCTCTCTTTTCTCACTAAGGATCCCAGACTCATTGTTGCCATCCAATTGTGTGCTTACCTCGCCTATTCCAGCCCATCCCCCCCTCCCCACCCCGCACCCATCCACACCCCACCCCCGCCACCCACACCACCCCCCCCCCAATCAAATCTCTTCAGTCTGGTTTCTATCCTGCCTACAGTAACACTGGTCAAAGTCATCAATGACATTCTCCTTGACCAGTCCAGGTCATTCGAGATGATCAACTACTCCACTTCCGATCCTCTAATCACCGTATAGTCACGGCTGTACTGTAGGCGAAAGCAGCAACAGAGGTCCCACAAACAGTAATGAGATGAACCACCCATTTTGGTTGTCTTGGTTCAAAGAAGAATGTTTACCGGGGCACCAATAAGACTCCCTACTCTTCTTCAAATAGAGCCATGGGATCTTTTACATTCATCTGAACAGCCTGATGAACAATGTTGTAGCAATAATATTACACCCTGAGTTGTGCAGCATTAATATTGTTATACCCTTGGGTGTTTTTAGAACAATATCAAGTATTCCTAGGTCAGTACAGCATAGGTTAGATACAGAGTAAAGCTCCCTCTGCACTGTCCCATCAAACACTCCCAGGGCGGGTACAGCACGGGTTAGATACAGAGTAAAGCTCCCTCTACACTGTCCCGTCAAACACTCCCAGGGCAGGTACAGCACGGGGTTAGATACAGAGTAAAGCTCCCTCTACACTGTCCCATCAAACACTCCCAGGGCAGGTACAGCATGGGTTAGATACAGAGTAAAGCTCCCTCTACACTGTCCCATCAAACACTCCCAGGGCAGGTACAGCACGGGTTAGATACAGAGTAAAACTCCCTCTGCACTGTCCCATCAAACACTCCCAGGGCAGGTACAGCACGGGTTAGATACAGAGTAAAGCTCCCTCTACACTGTCCCATCAAACACTCCCAGGGCAGGTACAGCACGGGTTAGATAGAGCGTAAAGCTCCCTCTACACTGTCCCATCAAACACTCCCAGGGCAGGTACAGCACGGGTTAGATACAGAATAAAGCTCCCTCTGCACTGTCCCATCAGACACTCCCGGCTCTGTATCCCTGTTGGCTCCGCAATGGCTTCATGAATATTTTCATTTGAACAATGAATGCTGGTGACATCATTCAAGATGATTTGCCTGGGGTTATGACTGAACAGAATGTGTGGGGGCGATGAATTAACATGCTCGGCTCAAATCTCCAAACACCCTGATTACTAACTTACATCTCCCATGGTAATCCTTCCTCACACTCAGGGATCAGTAACTCATACATACCGCCCGTCAGCTTTATAAACTGATGCCAGTGTGTCAGTCCCTGTGTCAGCGTGTCAGCATTTCTTAACTGGGACTGGAGGTTATTACTAGGCACCAATCAGATCATTAGGCGGCAGCACTAAGGGTTATTTTAACCTTCAATCAGATGTTAATTTTCCAATATTAGTTGCACACGAGTTTGAAGCAGGAACATTTTAAGACGAGCTGATGGTATCTGAGAGTCCTAGAATCATATCCCCCCTCACATTCCGTTCAGTCATAACCCAAAGTGCAGCAGAGAAAGCGATGGGGTGGATTGATATCCTTCACGTGAGAAAAAGGGTTCAGAGTTGAGATAGAATCATAGAATGATGCAGCACAGAAGGAGGCCATTCGGCCCATCGTGCCTGTGCCGGCTCTTTGAAAGAGCTCTCCCATTAGTCCCACTCCCCCCTGCTCTTTCCCCATAGCCCTGCAAATTTTTCCCCTTCAAGTATTTATCCAATTCCCCTTTTGAAAATTATTATTGAATTGTAAGTTATATAGTCACGGTTATAAAGTACGCTTTTTTTTGCATGCAACCCTATTTAAGATAATTGCCAAAAGAACCAGATTGGAGATGAGGAGAATGATTTTTAGGCAGGGATTTGTTGTGATCTGGAATGCGCTGCCTGAAAGGGCGGTGGAAGCAGATTCAATAGTAACTTTCAAAAGAGGATCGGATAACTACTTGAAAAGGAAAAATTTGCAGGGCTATGGGGAAAGAGCAGGGGGGGTGGGGACTAATTGGAGAGTTCCTTCAAAGAGCCAGCACAGGCAGGATGGGCCGAATGGCCTCCTTCTGTGCTGTATGATTCTAGGGTTGGCAACACGGTGGCATAGTGGTTAGCACTGTTGCATCACAGCGCCAGGGAGCCGGGTGACTGTCTGTGTGGAGTTTGCACATTCTGCGTGGGTTTCCTCCGGGTGCCCCGGTTTCCTCCCACAGTCCAAAGATGTGCGGGTTAGGTTGATTTGGCTATGATAAATTGACCCTTAGTGTTAGGGGGGTTAAATACGTAGGGTTACGGGGATAGGGTGGGATATGTGTCGGTGCAGGCTCGATGGGCCGAAATGGCCTCTATCTGCACTGTGGGGATTCTGTGATTCTGTGATATTAAGTTATATATAGTAAGCTGCTAAAATGCAACTTTTCTAAACTTTTTATTTTCCTCATAGGCACCTTCTGAGGCAAGTTTGTCTGTTGTTCCGTGTGAAAGTTTATCTCCTTCCAAACCGATTACAGCCACTCTATTGAGACAAGGAGAATGTGCCCCTGTGTGAATTGTTTAAATGTCTTTATTCCTGTAACTGCACTTTTAGAATTGCAGTTGGAACACCTCAGCGTAATTCCTGCTTAATCGCTTACAGGCGACTCACTCGTTCCCTGCAGAAAGTAAACTAAATAGACCTTTTCAAAGGAACATCAGATCAGACAGATTTACTGCCCATCCCCATTGGCTGGCTGAAGATATTTAAAAGGAGCTCAGCAGCAGTTACCTCAAAATAATCATTTATTTCACCGTAAATGTCACAGCACTGAATCGCCGCTGTATTAAAAATTCTACACACTGAAGTCTGCTTCTGAAATATATTCAATTTTCGATTTTGTGAGCATTCACTGCACTGATCTCTGCTCCTGGTGTCTGAGCCACGGCTCCCCTCTCAGAGCCCTGGACAAGGTACAAGAACTCGCTTGTTCCCTGATAGAGAATCTTTCTCTGATAGACAACGTCTGAGGGTCAATCGTTCCCTGACAATCTTTCTCTGATAGACAATATTTTTCTGACAGTCAATCGTTCTCTCACCTCCAACAGCTTGTTCCCCATCACAATCTTTGTTTGGATTTCTGTGTTTTACTGAGGGCTCATGAGGTTTAACAAGTTAAATTGGCTTCAGTTGTCCTAGTTCAGACCCCCCCCCCCCCCCATAAACTCCCCCGCCCACCTCACTACCCAAAGTTCCTACATGAGTAACTAACTTAAGGAAGAAACTCATTCAAACCCCAAATCCACCATCCTACATCAACGCCCTCACCCATCCTCACTGACTTGGAATTAATATTCCCCATCTCCCACTCTAACCTAACAGTTCCTTGGCTTCAAACTATGGAACTCCTGACCTCGTTCAACCTTCTCTGCTTCCCAAGCTTGGTGACACCTAACTGCGTACCGTTCTGGTCACCACAGCACCAAAAGGATATTGCAGCTCTTGAAAGAAGACCGAAGAGGGATTGGATTATGACGAGCGAGGATTTAAATTGGCCATGTTCTCACTGGCTCCCTTGGGAGGCGGTGGAAGCAGTTAGTATTGATTCATTCAAACGCAAATTAGATAGATTCCTTACAGAAAATAATATTTTGGGATCCAGTATCTGAATAATTTGAGACATGACATACGGTAAGTTTAGAAATAATCACTCTGGACTCTGTGTAACTATATAAAGAAAGACAATGATATTAAGATAATTGACAAAAGAACCAGAGGGGGAGATGAGGAGAATTATTTTTACGCAGCGAGTTGTTGTGATCTGGAATGCGCTGCCTGAAAGGGCGGTGGAAGCAGATTCAGTAACTTTCAAAAGGGAATTGGATAAATACTTGAAGGGGAAAAATTTGCAGGGTTGTGGGGAAAGAGCAGGGGGAGTGGGACTAATTGGAGAGCTCTTTCAAAGAGCCGGCACAGGCACGATGGGCCGAATGGCCTCCTTCTGTGCTGTATCATTCTATGATTCTATGAAAAACATAGTTCACATTAAAATATAGCATAAAACAATGCTCACACAGTACTGGGAACAAATAGACTCACTCAAATACTAAGACGGAAGCCTGCACAGGGTAATAGCTGATGTCAAGAAGATTTCCTTTATTCTTTCAAATCTAATCTCGACTCAACCGCCCTGAGATTCATCAGGGTGATGTGCAGTTTGTGTTTTATTGAGAAAACCAAGGGCACCAGTTCAAGAGAAGAAATAAAGCAAGAGTCAGTGGTTCAGTGACGCTGGGGAGTCTAGAACCAGGGGACAGAGTCTCAGGATAAGGGGTCGGCCATTTAGGACTGAGATGAGGAGGAATTTCTTCACTCAGAGGGTGGTGAATCTTTGGAATTCTCTACCCCAGAGGGCTGTGGAGGCTCAGTCGTTGAGTATATTCAAGACAGAGATCGCTAGATTCTTAGATACTAAGGGAACCAAGGGATATGGGGATAGTTCAGTAAGGTGGAGTTGAGGTCGAAGATCAGCCATGATCTTATTGAATGGCGGAGCAGGCTCAACTGGTCAAATGGCCGACTCCTGCTCCTATTTTTTATGTTCTTATGTTCACAGCTTGGGTGTTCAAAGTCCATAGATTGCAGAAGGAAGGGAAGATTGAGGGAGGTGAGAAGGTCTAGGATACTTGGGAAAGAATGAGTTGGAATAGGAGACTGCGGTCGGAAAGTGTTGGCGATATTAGCGGACGAACGTTTAACATGTGGCATATTAATATGATCTTCATGCATTCCGTACTTTAGCACATGTTTTAAACTGTTTATATTAAAAAGGATTACAGTCCCGCTATAATAGCAGGCAAAGGAATGTCAGACCAACCTCTATGTTCATCCATGCAACATTTCTCAGCTTGTGTGATGAATCTACTACACAGAAGAAGGCCATTCAGCCCATCGAGCCTTTTCCGGTGCTAGCTCTTCAACTACAGCTAATCCTGTTTCCCTGCCCTTTCCCCATATGCTTAATGTTCTTCCTCGTCAATTTTCCAATTCTCTTTTGAACAATGTACAGTTTCTGCCTCAGTATCCATTTGTGGTGAAGCATCTCCTGTTCCAATAGCCCTTAAGCAAGGATACTATGGGTATTAAGGGTTCCGGAACCAAGGCGGGTAGATGGAGTTAAGATACAGATCAGCCATGATCTAACAGAATGGCGGACCAGGCTCGAGGGGCTGAATGGCCTCCTCCTGTTCCTATGATCCTATGTTCTCTCTGTGCACAAATAATTCTTCTAATTACCCTCTTTCGCTTGGTTCAGTGGTACCACTCTTGCCTGTAAGTCAGAAGGTTATGGGTCAAGCACCTCTCCAGGACTTAAGCACATAGCTTAGCCTGATACTTCAGTGTAATGAATCCTTTCAGTGGCTCCAATATCCTTCCTATGATTGGAAGCCCACCAAACACCTCCCAAATCCACAAACTCCACCACCTAGAAGGACAAGGGCAGCAGGCGCATGGGAACACCACCACCTGCAAGTTTCCCTCCAAGTCACACACCATGCTGACTTGGAAATTTATTCACCATTCCTTCATCGTCGCTGGGTTAAAATCATGGAACTCCCTCTCCTAACAGCACTGTGGGAGCACTTTCACCACACGGACTGCAGCGGTTCAAGAAGGCGGCTCACCACCACCTTCTCAAGGGCAACTAGGGATGGGCAATAAATGCTGGCCTTGCCAGCGATGCCCACATTCCTGTGAATGAATAAAAAAAACATGCTAACTGCGTCTGAGCAAATAGTGATAAAAACTTGGCATTTGACTCGATGCCGGATTATTTATTGGATTCTTTCTTGCACACACAGGGCTATCACTGTTTGCTGCCAGCTACAGGAATATACATTATGCTTTGGCAAGTCAACAACATTAATAAGCATCTGAGACTGTTTCTTGTTGAGCAAAAGGGACATTAATATGCTACCAGAACTGAGAGGGTTATGACTATCAGGAAAGACTGAACTGGCTGGGGCTCTTTTCTCTAGAAAGGAGAAGGCTGAGGGGTGACCAGATCGAGGTCTTTAAAATTATGAAGGGGTTCGATAGGGTAGACGTGGAGAAGATGTTTACACTTGCGGGGGAGACCAGAACTAGGGGCCATAAATATAAGAGAGTCACGAATAAATCCAATCGGGAATTCAGGAGAAACTTCTTCACCCAGAGAGTGGTGAGAATGTGGAACTCGCTACCACAGGGAGTGGTTGAGGTGAATAGCAGCGATACATTTAAGGGGAAGCTCGATAAACACATGAGGGAGAAAGGAATAGAAGCTGACAGGGTGAGATGAAGTAGGGCGGGAGGAGGCTCATGTGAAGCATAAAGACCGGCACGGACCAGTGGGTGCTGTACATTCTATGTATTCTGTCTATCGAATGCAGTGTCATTGGATGTCAATCTCTTGAGTAATGTCCTTGATAGTTGGCTGAATCACAAGTTAATTTACAGCTATGACAGATTGTACATAAACAGTTGGGAAAACATCATGTATGTGATGCCTGTCCTGGGGCCTTTTGGGATTGGTGATTTTGATTGACAGTTTGGTCTGGTGTGGAAATGTGGGTCGAGTGGCCTTTTGAAGGACAGATTTCTGGCTGGTCTCCCAACTGTGGGCTTACTTTACATGGAAATTGCAACATGGAAACAGGCTGTTCGGCCCAACCAGTCCGTGTTGTTGGTCCTAATGCTCCACATGAGCAGTAAAACCAATCCCAAAGATGACAGAAATGTAAGGGAAAACGTGACAATGGAAAGTAAGGTTTTGTAGACAGGTAGTGCCTGCAGACATAATGGCCCAGGATTTGCTGGCAAAATAACGTCGAGTTTAATGGCGCTCGCCACTATTAATGTGCAACTTGTGGCGAGGAAGCGATGCTCCGTCCATCGCGAATCGCCACAAGTTGCTGGACCATTTGCGCCGCTCCGCCGTTAGCCTCGCGAAAACGTCAGCTCGCCCTCAACCTCCCCGTGAGATTTGTGAAATTGCTGCATTTGCACATTAATTAACCATTAAACTCGCCGTGGAAAGTTAGGGCTGGCACTTAACAGCGTAAGGAACCGTTTTAATGCGGAGATTTACGTTCCTGCAATGACACTCAACCTCTCCGGCCCAGAAAGGGAGCAATTGAAACTGTGAAGTCTCATTCCTGCAGGTAGTAAATTAGTGTTGCATATTTTTTAAATTTTAATTTTTTCCTGCTTTTTCTTTCTGTTTCTGTTTTCTCTCTCTCTTAATCCAATCTTCCTTCTCTTTCTCTACCTAATTTGACTGTAATTCGCCCTATTTCCTTCTCCATCGTTCCTCTGTTTCTTTCTCAATCCTTAAAACTCATTGGTTAAGGAGATGGACGGTTGGTCCCCTCGTTCACCGAGGTCCCAGGTGCCCCATTATATGTAGCACCTCCGTTCTATTGCAGACAATGGATCTAGATAGCAGGCGTTGCGTATAGCGGGTGGACGAACCTATACCGCCTGTTTTGCAGCACCGCCCGAGACAAATTTCTAGCCCGCAACGTTTTCAAGCAAGAAACCAATTTATTATTTCTCCACTCCCACTCTGACCTCGGCCTCTTACACTGTTCCAATGAAGCTCAACGTAAGCTCAAGGAACAGCACCTCATCTTTCGATTAGGCACTTTACAGCCTTCTGGACTCAACATTGAGTTCAACAATTTCAGACAATAACCCCTGACCCCATTTTTTCAGGTGGCAGCTGTTGATGATTCTGCCATCCCCATTTGCAACATTTAATCTCTCCTGCCTTCCACCCTAGCACAGGCCGTCCCTTTAGTTCCTTCCTCCCCTCCCCCCTTTCCCTGCCTCTGCACCTGCTTAAAACCTGTTACATGCTTTAACTTTTTCCAGTTCTGACGAAGGGTCCCAGACCTGAAACGTTAACTCTGTTTCTCTCTCCACAGATGCTGCCTGGCCTGCTGAGTGTTTCCAGCATTTTCTGTTGTTATTTCAAATTTCCAGCATCCGCAGTATTTTCTATTGTATTATTTCTCCACGTTTGTTGTGGTCTCAGGCGTGGTGTGAGTTGATGTAATTAGGACATTTTTGGAGCTAGAGAACTGGATTGTAGATCCAGCACAGACACGATGGGCCAAATGGCCTCCTTCTGTGCTGTAATATTCTACGGTCTATTAAGAAAAAAATTACAAAACTGTTGGCTTTTGTCTTGGGAAAAAATGTAAACTAAAATATGACTGAAATTTGGGATCTAAAGACTCCACTAAAACAGGGACTAAATTAAAATGTGATTAAAATGCAAGGAGTGGGTAGAATGAAAATGAAAGATATTTCTCAGACTGTTTTAATCTCACTCTCGATCATCTACCAGCAGACGTTAGCTGAGAGGCAGTGGGAATCACCAGCGCAGAGTGAAGCGTGCGCTCCAGCATCATTGCAGAGGTTAACATCGCTGCAATGGGAGTCTTACGGCATTCGTGCTCCAGACTCACACATCAACATTGGTGCAGGAAGCCCACTGCTTCCACCCGCCGCCCCTTCCCCAGGGACTGATCCCCGGCGAGAGTCAGTGG
This sequence comes from Squalus acanthias, assembly GCA_030390025.1. Classification (NCBI taxonomy): domain Eukaryota; kingdom Metazoa; phylum Chordata; class Chondrichthyes; order Squaliformes; family Squalidae; genus Squalus; species Squalus acanthias. Next base: position 29,053,973 of record CM059441.1, read on the forward strand.
AGAACTTTTTTTTTAATGCAAGACAACTGAAAGTGTATTCTCAGCTAAATATGCAGAGTTACTGAGAGCAGAGAGACTGCTGGACTTTAGATGCAAATTGTTTTGCTTCCTTTCCGAAACATAAATCACTGACATAAGACATAAGAACATAAGATGTAGGAGCAGGAGTCGGCCATTCGGCCCCTCGAGCCTGCTCTGCCATTCAATAAGATCATGGCTGATCTTCGACCTCAACTCCACTTTCCCGCCCGCTCCCCATAACCCTTGACTCCCCTGTAGCTCAAAAATCTGTCCATCTCCACCTTGAATATATTCAATGACTCCGCCTCCACAGCTCTCTGGGGTAGAGAATTCCAAAGATTCACCACCCTCTGAGAGAAGAAATTCCTCCTCATCTCCATTTTAAATGGGCGACCCCTTATCCTATAACTATGCACCCTAGTTCTAGATTGCTGCGCAAGGGGAAACATCCTCTCTGCATCTACGCTGTCAAGCCCCCTCAGAATCTTATATGTTTCAATAAGATCAACTCCACTCTTCTAAACTCCAATGAGTATAGGCCCAACCTGCTCAACCTTTCTTCATAAGACAACACCTCCATCTCAGGAATTAACCTAGCGAACCTTCTCTGAACTGCCTCCAATGCAAGTATATCTCTCCTTAAATAAGGAGACAAAACTGCACGCAGTACTCCAGGTGTGGTCTCACCAATACGATAGCAAAATACTGCGGATGCTGGAAAATTGAAACAACAACAGAAAACGCTGGAAAAACTCAGCAGGCCAGGCAACATCCGTGGAGAGAGAAACAGAGTTAACTCTGTTTCTCTCTCCACGGATGTTGCCTGGCCTGCTGAGTTTTTCCAGCGTTTTATTTTCTGGTCTCACCAATGCCCTGTACAGTTGCAACAAATTCTATTTTTATGTTATTGCCATAAGTTGACTGGCTAAGCACTAATCCCTGGTGGAGGACTGAGTGGGTTTTGATGGAATAATAACACATTCAAGGCTTGCGATTCAAACTCCAGTTAACCTCTGTGAACAATTTTACACATCACCTCCTGCGCCCACCATGGATGAAGACCTTTACTCTCAACCTCGTGAAATAATTGACTACTTGCCCACTATATTGATCTGTAACCTTTGTTTCAGCACTTATCAAGGTTAGCCACGGTATTGCGCTGCATCTGCCCTGGAAGTACTTCCAGAACTGAGTATCAATATCTAGCAGTCCCAGCATGGGTTAGATACAGAACAAAGATCCCTCTACACTGTCCCATCAAACACTCCGAGGGCAGGTACAGCACGGATTAGATACACAGTAAAGCTCCCTCTACACTGTCCCATCAAACACTCCCAGGGCAGGTACAGCACGGGTTAGATACAGAGTAAAGCTCCCTCTACACTGTCCCAACAAACACTCCCAGGGCAGGTACAGCACGGGTTAGATACAGAGTAAAGCTCCCTCTACACTGTCCCATCAAACACTCCCAGGGCAGGTACAGCACAGGTTAGACACAGAGTAAAGCTCCCTCTACACTGTCCCATCAAACTCTCCCAGGGCAGGTACAGCACGGGTTAGATACAGAGTAAAGCTCCCTCTACACTGTCCCATCAAACGCTCCCAGGGCAGGTACAGCACGGGTTAGATACAGAGTGAAGCTCCATCTACACTGTCCCATCAAACACGCCCAGCGCAGGTACAGCACGGATTAGATACACAGTAAAGCTCCCTCTACACTGTCCCATCAAACACTCCCACGGCAGGTACAGCACGGGTTAGATACAGAGTAAAGCTCCATCTACACTGTCCCATCAAACACTCCCAGGGCAGGTACAGCACGGGGTAGATACAGAGTAAAGCTCCCCCTACACTGTCCCATCAAACACTCCCAGGGCAGGTACAGCACGGGTTAGATACAGAGTAAAGCTCCCTCTGCACTGTCCCATCAAACACTCACAGGGCAGGTACAGCACAGGTTAGATACAGAGTAAAGCTCCCTCTACACTGTCCCCAACAAACACTCCCAGGGAAGGTACAGCATGGGTTAAATACAGAGTAAAGCTCCCTCTACACTATCCCATCAAACTCTCCCAGGGCAGGTACAGCACGGGTTAGATACAGAGTAAAGCTCCCTCTACACTGTCCCATCAAACGCTCCCAGGGCAGGTATAGCACGGGTTAGATACAGAGTGAAGCTCCCTCTACACTGTCCCATCAAACACGCCCAGGGCAGGTACAGCACGGGTTAGATACAGAGTAAAGCTCCCTCTACACTGTCGCATCAAACACTCCCAGGGCAGGTACAGCACGGGTTAGATACAGAGTAAAGCTCCCTCTGCACTGTCCCATCAAACACTCCCAGGGCAGGTACAGCACGGGTTAGATACAGAGTAAAGCTCCCTCTACACTGTCCCATCAAACGCTCCCAGGGCAGGTACAGCACGGGTTAGATATAGAGTAAAGCTCCCCCTACACTGTCCCATCAAACACTCCCAGGGCAGGTAAAGCACGGGTTAGATACAGAGTATAGCTCTCTCTAGTGTCCCATCAAACACTCCCGGGGCAGGTACAGCACAGGTTAAATACAGAGTAAAGCTCTCTCTGCACTGTCCCATCAAACACTCCCAGGGCAGGTACAGCACAGGTTATATACAGAGTAAAGCTCCCTCTACACTGTCCCCAACAAGCACTCCCAGGGCAGGTACAGCATGGGTTAGATACAGAGTAAAGTTCCCTCTACACTGTCCCATCAAACTCTCGCAGGGCAGGTACAGCACGGGTTAGATACAGAGTAAAGCTCTCTCTACACTGTCCCATCAAACACTCCCAGGGCAGGTACAGCACGGGTAAGATACAGAGTGAAGCTCCCTCTACACTGTCCCATCAAACACGCCCAGGGCAGCTACAGCATGGGTTAGATACAGAGTAAAGCTCCCTCTACACTGTCCCATCAAACGCTCCCTGGGTAGGTACACCACGGGTTAGATACAGAGTGAAGCTCCATCTACACTGACCCATCAAACAAGCCCAGGTCAGGTACAGCACGGATTAGATACACAGTAAAGCTCCCTCTACACTGTCCCATCAAACACTCCCAGGGCAGGTACAGCATGGGTTAGATACAGAGTAAAGCTGCCTCGACACTGTCCCATCAAACACACCCAGGGTAGGAACAGCACGGGTTAGATACAGAGTAAAGCTCCCTCTACACTGTCCCATCAAACACTCCCAGGGCACGTACAGCACGGGTTAAATACAGAATAAAGCTCCCTTTACACAGACCCATCAAACACCCCCAGGGCAGGTACAGCACGGGTTAGATACAGAGTAAAGCTCCCTCTGCACTGTCCCATCAAACACTCCCAGGGCAGGTACAGTACGGGTTAGTTACAGAGTAAAGCTCCCCCTACACTGTCCCATCAAACACTCCCAGGGCAGCTAAAGCACGGGTTAGATACAGAGTATAGCTCCCTGTACAGTGTCCCATCAAACATTCCCGGGGCAGGTACAGCACAGGTTAGATGCAGAGTAAAGCTCCCTCTGCACTGTCCCATCAAACACTCCCAGGGCAGGTACAGCACAGGTTAGAGACAGAGTAAAGCTCCCTCTACACTGTCCCCAACAAACACTCCCAGGGCAGGTACAGCATAGGTTAGATGCAGAGTAAAGCTCCCTCTACACTGTCCCATCAAACACTCTCAGGGCAGGTACAGCACGGGTTAGATACAGAGTAAAGCTCCCTCTACACTGTCCCATCAAACACTCCCAGGGCAGGTACAGCACGGGTTAGATACAGAGTAAAGCTCCCTCTGCACTGTCCCCATTAAAACACTCCCAGGGCAGGTACAGCACGGGTTAGATACAGAGTAAAGCTCCCTCTACACTGTCCCCTCAAACACTCCCAGGGCAGGTACAGCACGGGTTAGATACAGAATAAAGCTCCCCCTACACTGTCCCATCAAACACTCCCAGGGCAGGTAAAGCACGGGTTAGATACAGAGTAAAGCTCCCTCTACAGTGTCCCATCAAACACTCCCGGGGCAGGTACAGCACAGGTTAGATACAGAGTAAAGCTCCCTCTGCACTGTCCCATCAAACACTCCCAGGGCAGGTACAGCACAGGTTAGATACTGGAGTAAAGCTCCCTCTACAATTTCCCCAACAAACACTCCCAGGGCAGGTACAGCATGGGTTAGATACAGAGTAAAGTTCCCTCTACACTGTCCCATCAAACTCTCCCAGGGCAGGTACAGCACGGGTTAGATACAGAGTAAAGCTCCCTCTACACTGTCCCATCAAACACGCCCAGGGCAGGTACAGCATGGGTTAGATACAGAGTAAAGCTCCCTCTACACTGTCCCATCAAACGCTACCAGGGTAGGTACAGCACGGGTTAGATACAGAGTGAAGCTCCATCTACACTGTCCCATCAAACACGCCCAGGGCAGGTACAGCACGGGTTAGATACAGAGAAAGATCCCCTCTACACTGTCCCATCAAACACTCCCAGGGCAGGTAAAGCACGGGTTAGATACAGAGTAAAGCTGCCTCAACACTGTCCCAAACAAACACACCCAGGGCAGGTACAGCACGGGTTAGATACAGAGTAAAGCTCCCTCTACACTGTCCCATCAAACACTCCCAGGGCAGGTACAGCACGGGTTAGATACAGAGTAAAGCTCCCTCTACACTGTCCCATCAAACACTCCCAGGCAGGTACAGCACGGGTTAGATACAGAGTAAAGCTCCCTCTACACTGTCCCGTCAAACACTCCCAGGGCACGTACAGCACGGGTTAAATACAGAATAAAGCTCCCTTTACACTGTCCCATCAAACACCCCCAGGGCAGGTACAGCACGGGTTAGATACAGAGTAAAGCTCCATCTACACTGTCCCATCAAACACTCCCAGGGCAGGTACAGCACGGGTTAGATACAGAGTAAAGCTCCCTCTTTCACTGTCCCATCAAACGCTCCCAGGGCAGGTACAGCACGGGTTAGATACAGAGTAAAGCTCCCTCTACACTGTCCCATCAAACACCCCCAGGGCAGGTACAGCACGGGTTAGATATAGAGTAAAGCTCCCTCTACACTGTCCCATCAAACACTCCCAGGGCAGGTACAGCACGGGTTAGATACAGAGAAAATTCCCCCCTGCACTGTCCCATCAAACTTTCCCAGGGCAGGTAAAGCACGGGTTAGATACAGAGTATAGCTCCCTCTGCAGTGTCCCCAACAATCACTCCCAGGGCAGGTACAGCATGGGTTCGATACAGAGTAAAGCTCCCTCTACACTGTCCCATCAATCACTCCCAGGGCAGGTACAGCACGGGTTAGATACAGAGTAAAGCTCCCCCTACACTGTCCCATCAAACACTCCCAGGGCAGGTGAAGCACGGGTTAGATACAGAGTAAAGCTCCCTCTACAGTGTCCCATCAAACACTCCCGGGGCAGGTACAGCACAGGTTAGATACAGAGTAAAGCTCCCCCTACACTGTCCCAACAAACGCTCACAGGGCAGGTACAGCACGGGTTAGATACAGAGTAAAGCTCCCTCTACACTGTCCCATCAAACACGCCCAGGGCAGGTACAGCATGGGTTAGATACAGAGTAAAGCTCCCTCTACACTGTCCCAACAAACACTCACAGGGCAGGTACAGCACGGGTTAGATACAGAGTGAAGCTCCCTCTACACTGTCCCATCAAACACGCCCAGGGCAGGTACAGCATGGGTTAGATACAGAGTAAAGCTCCCTCTACACTGCCCCATCAAACACTCCCAGGGCAGGTACAGCACGGGTTAGATACAGAGTGAAGCTCCCTCTACACTGTCCCATCAAACACGCCCAGGGCAGGTACAGCATGGGTTAGATACAGAGTAAAGCTCCCTCTACACTGCCCGATCAAACACTCCCAGGGCAGGTACAGCATGGGTTAGATACAGAGTAAAGCTCCCTCTACACTGTCCCATCAAACACTCCCGGGGCAGGTACAGCACGGGTTAGATACAGAGTAAAGCTCCCTCTACACTGTCCCATCAAACACTCCCAGCACAGGTACAGCACGGGTTAGATACAGAGTAAAGCTTCATCTACACTGTCCCATCAAACACTCCCGGGGCAGGTACAGCACGGGTTAGATACAGAGTAAAGCTCAGCAGTTTGTGCTGTCGACTTACACCTTCTTGGAATGCAGTTAACACCGACCCAAATGATTTCACACACAACCCTAAATCCTATTCAAAGTAGAGTAATTCTGCTCTTTCTTTATTGCTTCCATCCCCTCTCCTGAAAACACCTGGGGGGAAGAATTGGTTATCGCCAGCAAAGCAGTCGGTGTCGCCGCCAACTGCCGTTAACGGCCGCCCGAAATGGCCGCAGCGCTAACCGACCTAAATTGGTGCTGGGGGCATGGAGGTAGGTAGCGCAGCGCTAACCTTAGGCGCAACGCTGTCCTGGTGGCGTTGCACGAGAGGTCCGGGACCAATTTGTAGTCCTGGTGCGGCGTTGCTGCTTCCCCGAGTGTCTGTGCGAGGCTGTGATGCTCACAGTGCATTGTGGGCAGTGAGGAGCTCTGAAATTTAAAGGGGCCACGCACATTGAAGCAAGGGAAAATAAAATGCACTGATTCAATACATTTTTCAGCCCTTTCTGTCTTTTTACAAATATTCAATATTGAAAAGAAGTTCCAAATGCGATTCAATAGCAAAATACTGCAGATGCTGGAAATCCGAAATAACAACAGAAAATGCTGGAAACGCTCAGCAGGTCAGGCAGCATCGAGGAGAGAAAAACACAGTCAACGTTTAGGGTCGAACCCTTCGTCAAAACTGGAGGAACAAGGAGGAGGGGAGGAAAGAACAAAGGGAAGGTCTGTGATTGGATGGAAGGCAGGAAAGATTGACTGACAAAAGGGATGATGGTGCGAGGCAAAAGGAGAGATAATGGGACAAGTTAAGAAACAAAAGGTGGCTCTCGATGATGTGTGAATGATGATGGCAGCAACATTAACAGCTACCACGTGAGGAAACAAGAAAGAGAAAAAAATAAAGGGGCCAATTTATAGTCTGAAATTGTTGAACTCAATGTTAAGTCAAGAAGGCTGTAAAGTGCCTCGTAGAAAGATGATCCAAATGTGATTATTCAGTTCTTAAAGCTGAATTACCTTCCTAAACTGAACGAATGGGAAAAGTGCCTCAGCACTAACACAAGTGGCTCAGCAAGCCAGGGAAGGGGGCACCCAGGGTCTCGCACGCAGCACTCCAGCTTTGTGCAGGGGGTCAACACTGCAAGAGAGGTCCTCGACCCACAGGGGACAGGAGGCCCTCCAGAAAGAACGATGTGGGACCAGATCACCGATGCCGTCACTGCCAGCAGTGTCGCCCCCCACCACCTGGCTCCAGTGCCCAAAGAAACATAGAAACATAGAATCTAGGAGCAGGAGTAGGCCATTCGGCCCGTCGAGCCTGCTCCACCATTCAATACGATCATGGCTGATCATCCAAGTCCAGTACCCTGTCCCTGCTTTAATCCCCACAGTACACATATCCCACCCTACCCCCGTAACCCCACGTATTAAATTCCCCCTAACATATCCCATCCTATCCCATAACCCCACATATTTAATCCCCCCTAACACTAAGGGTCAATTTATCATAGCCAAATCAACCTAACCCGCACATTTTTGGACTGTGGGAGGAAACCGGAGCACCCGGCGAAAACCCACGCAGACACGGGGAGAATGTGCAAACTCCACACAGACAGTCACCCGAGGTCAGATTCGAACCCGAGTCCCTGGCGCTGTGAGGCACCAGTGCTAACCACTATGCCACCGTGAAGAAGCTTCATGACCTCAGGCCAAGTGGTCAAGGTCAGTGAATGCATCTTCAAAAGCCATCTCCTACCAACTGCACCACTAGCCTCACACACTGCTCAATGCAGGACCCTCCAATCAATCACCTACCAACAATCTGCACCAATCATGAGGCACATCTCCCATTCCTAGCATCCCCTCACCCCCTTGGAGGAGACGGTGCTGGCCATTCTTGGCAGGGGCATGGCTGAGCCCTTGGCCAGTGGCGGGGCTGAAAGGATACAAGATGCGGGTATTCTCGTACGTTATCCTCTTTCTGGCATGCACCTCTAGGTATCCCGCCCTCCCGTCAGCACAACTCCACCTTGTCTTCCTCATTTCACACACCCAGGAAATGCAGCCTGCCCAGCCAGTGGGACCGCAGGCGGATGATTCCATCTCAGATATCCCGGCCACAAAGGGGCTGTCTGGGATGCATCCATCCATCTGATTCCTCCTCTTCGGCTTCCTCCTCTTCTGTGTCTTCCTCCTCCCTCTGCAAGCGGGGGCTGTAAATGTGAAATGACAGCATAAGATGCTGCCAATACTCAGTTGGTCAGGCAGCATGTCGACCTGAGACGTGAACTCCACGGATGTGGCGTGACCTGCTGAGTACTCGCAGCATGTTCTGTCTTCTCAAAGGCGTTCACTTACCATCTGAGCCCTTGCAAGCATCCAGCAGCATTCCCTACACACTTAAAAAACTTTTCACATATGTTGCAGCAAGCCACCACTTCAATAAAATCCAAAAAACCAAGGCCAAACCCTTCCATTCAAACTTACCTGATTGTTGTGTGTGTCCCTTTAACAGCTGCAGATATCACCCCAGTCAGCGTCTGTCAGCCTGCGCACCAGGTTAACCTGTCGTGCTTAGGACCCAGCGCTGAATTGAGCACTAGGCTCAAAGTTTGTGTAGGTGACATTAAGTCAGCGTTGCACGCCGACTGACGTCACCACGCCGCCATTTTTTTTTTACAGGGTGTGCCAGTTAACGGCAGCGCAAAGGGGCCCACAAATATGGCGGCCCGCCTCCAGCTGGCGCAAGAACAGCGGCCGCCATTTTTTAGAGAATCGCTGGCGCTAACAGGTGGCGGTAAGTATTTGAATTTCTCGCCCCTACTCTTGCTGGGGTATTGGTTCCACGGGCACTGGCCTTTCTAATTGTCATTTTTCCCATGTGAGCCAGGACAGTGAATGTTTGCAAGCTACTTAACCATGAGAAGCAGCCCAGCCAAGCCTGATCAACAATAACAACAACAACTTGCATTTATATCGCGCCTTTAATATGGTAAAACATCCCAAGGCGCTGCATCAAACAAAAATTGACACCGAGCCACATAAGGAGATGTTAGGTCAAATGACCAAAAGCTTAGTCAAAGAGGTAGGTTTTAAGGAGAGTCTTAAAGGAGGAAAGAGAGGTAGCGAGGCGATGAGGTTTAGGGAGGGAATTCCAGAGCTTTGGGCCTAGACAACAGAAGGCACGGCCGACAATGCTGGAGCGATTAAATCAGGGATGCGCAAGAGGGCAGAATTAGAGGAGCGCAGATATCTCGGGGGGTTGTGGGGCTGAAGGAGGTTATCGAGATAGGGAGGGGCGAGGCCATGGAGGGATTTGAAAACAAGGATGGGAATTTTAAAATCGAGACGTTGCTCAACCAAGAGCCGATGTAGACCAGCGAGCATGCGGGGGCGGGTGGGTGAACGGGACTTGGTGCGAGTTAGGATACGGGCAGCAGAGTTTTAGATGACCTCAAGTTTATATAGGGTGGAAGATGGGAGACCGGCTAGGAGAGCGTTGGAATAGTCGAGTGTGGAGGTAACAAAGGCATGGATGAGGGTTTCAGCAGCAGATGAGCTGAGGCAGGGGTGGAGACGGGCGATGTTACAGAGGTGGAAGTAGGCGGTCTTTGTTATGCTGCGGATATGTGGTCGAAAGCTCATTTCAGAGTCAAATACGACACCAAGGTTGCGAACAGTGTGGTTCAGCCTCAGACAGATGTTAGGGAGAGGGATGGAGTCAGTGGCTAGGGAACAGAGTTTGTGGTGGGGACCGAAAACAATGGCTTCGGTCTTCCCATTATTTAATTGGAGGGAATTTATGCTCATCCAGAACTGGATGTCGGACAAGCAGTGTGACAAACAGTGGAGGGGTCGAGAGAAGTGGTGGTGAGGGAGAGCTGGGTGTTGTCGGCGCACATGTGGAACCTGACCTTGTGCTTTCGGATGATGTCGCCGAGGGGCAACATGTAGATGAGAAATAGGAGAGGGCCAAGGATAGACCCTTGGGGGACAGCAGAGGTATTGGTGCGGGAGCTGGAACAGAAGCCATTGCAGGTGATTCTCTGACTACAACTGGATACATACCACAGTCACAGTCACATAGAACGCCATGTGTGACTTTGATAAGGGCTGTTTTAGTCCTGTGACCCTATCCACACCTGACACCCGCATGAACACCCTTTCCAATGGGGGAGGGAAAGTCATTGGGTAGTGATCAGGGACAGTAACCCTGCCTGATTATTCCCTTCTGAGTCAGAAGGTCGTAGATTCAAGCCCCACTCCCCAGACTTGAGCGCAAAATCTAGGCTGACACTCCCAGTGCCAGCACTGAGCTGTCAGAGCTGCTGTCTTTCGGATGAGACATCGGCCCCGTCTGCCCTCTCAGGCGGACGTAAAAGATCCCATGGCACTATTTCTCCCTGGTGTCCTGGGCCAATATTTATCCCTCAACCAACATCACTAAAAACAGATTATCTGGTCATTATCACATTGCTGTTTGTGGGAGCTTGCTGTGCACAAATTGGCTGCCGTGTTTCCTACATTACAACAGTGACTACACTTCAAAAAGTACTTCATTGGCTGTAAAGCGCTTTGGGACATCCCGCTGTATAAATACAAGTCCTTTCTTTCTTCTTTCTTTTGCCCAGGCCGGGAGCACTGTGACCTGGTCTAGCCCCTATTCCAGCTCGGCTAGGATTATCGAACTCAGCACAGACCAGGGCTGGATCCGGGGACCTACCCGGTGTATACAGATTCGCATTAGCTGAACCACCGCCAATCAATCTGTTTCTTTTCCAACTAAGTGGGAAAACCATAAACGGGCGTAATTTGTACGCTATAATGCATCCTCCACCTTGTTACTGCTCCTGATGTTAAAAAGCAGAATCGCAGCTACAGAGTGCTGGGTGTGGGGGTGAGGATGGGGGGGCGCTAGCAGTTTAATTTAGCCCCAGTAAGATCATCGAAGCAGTGATCATTAAACAAGCGCTGTGGAACAACATTAAACAGGGGCTCTCACACTCAGTGACTAACGAGGATTCGAAACTCTGATCGAGGGACACGTCAGCCATTGCCTGTCACTGAGTCACATCATGCGTGTCTAATGTCACAGTTCAAGATGTGTATTCATGGGATCCTGAGCAGAAGGGGTAGGTGGCGGGAGGCTATTTTTATTCTCTGCAATGCTACACCTGCTTTGAAAGTCAATGTTGAAGCTTGTCAGGGTTGTTACTGCTCCAGCACTGGCAATGATCTGACAGACTTATTACAAAATCCTTAATGCATTTTTTGGTTTTTTTAAATCTTAAAATCTTGATCCTTCCTTTTTGTGCAGAAAGACTGGGGTCTTCCACATGGAAACGAGGCATCTGTGAAGTGAAATTACTTTAACTCAAATTGTGAGACACAGGTAGAAAGCGGTGAAGGGTAATTTTAGGACTGCCATCCATTCAGCTGCCTCTGCCACTTCCCTTCCTTCCCCTAGCCCACTGGGCCAAACTTCCTCTAAGGTTCCCCCCTGCCCTAGCCCTGAACTCACATCTTTCTCCAGTTTCTCTCCGATCTCCCATCATGACCTCTCCGCATTCATCTTGTCCATGAGACCCACTTCCTGCTCCCTCGACCCTATACCCACCAAACTGCTGACCACCCAACTTCCTTTTCAGGCTCCCATGTTAGCTGACATTGTTAACGGTTCTCTCTCCTCAGTTCCTGTCCCCCCTCCCTCAAATCTGCCGTCATCACCCATCTCCTCAAAAAAATAACCCTTGACCCCTCCATCCTTGCAAACTACCGCCCCATCTCCAACCTCCCTTTCCTCTCCAAAGTCCTTGAATGGGTTGTCGCCTCCCAATTCCGTGCTCATCTTTCCCGCAATTCCATGTTTGAATCCCTCCAATCAGGTTTCCGCCCTTGCCACAGTACCAAAACGGCTCTCATCAAAGTCACAAATGACATTCTTTGTGACTGTGACAAAGGTAAACTAACCCTCCTCATCCTTCTTGACTTGTCTGTAGCCTTTGACACGGTTGACCATTCCGTCCTTCGCCAACGCCTCTCCACCGTCGTCCAGCTGGGTGGGACTGCACTCGCCTGGTTCCATTCTTATCTATCTAATCGTAGCCAGAGAATCGCCTGCAACGCCTTCTCTTCCCGCTCCCGCATCGTTACCTCTGCTGTCCCCCAAGGATCTATCCTTGGCCCCCTCCTATTTCTCATCTACATGTTGCCCCTTGGCGACATCATCCGAAAACACAGCGTCAGTTTCCACATGTACGCTGACGACACCCAGCTCTACCTCACCACCACTTCTCTCGACCCCTCCACGGTCTCTAAATTGTCAGACTGCTTGTCCGACATCCAGTTCTGGATGAGCAGAAATTTTCTCCAATTAAATATTGGGAAGACCGAAGCCATTGTTTTCGGTCCTCGCCACAAATTCCGTTCCCTAGCCACTGACTCCATCCCTCTCCCTAACATCTGTCTGAGGCTGAACCACACTGTTCGCGACCTTGGTGTCATATTTGACATTGAAATGAGCTTCCGACCACATATCCGCAGCATAACTAAGACCGCCTATTTCCACCTCCATAACATCGCCCGTCTCCGCCCTTGCCTCAGCTCATCCGCTGCTGAAACCCTCATCCATGACTTTGTTACCTCTAGACTTGACTATTCCAATGCACTCCTGGCTGGCCTCCCACATTCCACCCTACGTAAATTTGAGGTCATCCAAAACTCGGCTGCCCGTGTCCTAACTCTCACCAAGTCCCGTTCGCCCATCTCCCCTGTGTTCGCTAACCTACATTGGCTCCCGGTTAAGCAACACCTCGATTTCAAAATTTTCATCCTTGTTTTCAAATCCCTCCATGGCCTCGCCCTTCCCTATCTCTGTAATCTCCTTCAGCCCCACAACCCCCCGAGATATCTGCACTCCTCTAATTCTGCCCTCTTGAGCATCCCTGATTATAATCGCTCAACCATTGGTGGCCGTGCCTTCTGTTGTCTAGGCCCTAAACTCTGGAATTCCCTGCTTAAACCTCTCCGCCTCACTACCTCTCTTTCCTCCTTTACGACGCTCCTTAAAACCTACCTCTTTGACCAAGCTTTTGGTCACCTGCCCTAATTTATCCTTATGTGGCTCGGTGTCAAATTTTTTGTCTTTTAATACTCCTGTGAAGCGCCTTGGGACATTTTACTACGTTAAAGGCGCTTTATAAATACAAGTTGTTGACTGATATCAAGCTTGATCAACAGCACCTCCCAAACCCGTGACCTCTTCCACCTAGAAGGACAAGGGCAGCAGGCGCATAGGAACACCACCACCTCCAAGTCACACACCATCTTGACTTGGAAATATATCGCCGTTCCTTCATCGTCACTGGGTCAAAATCCTGGAACTCCCTCCCTAACAGCACCGTGGGAGCGCCTTCACTACACGGACTGCAGCAGTTCAAGAAGGCGGCTCACCACCACCTTCTCAAGGGCAACTAGGGATGGGCAATAAATGCCAGCCTTGCCAGCAACGCCCGCATCCCGCAAATGAATTTTTAAAATTTTGTTTTAATTCTTCCTCACCGTAAGAGATCAATGTGTGGAATAAAGTTTTGGATAGAGTAGTAGAGGCCAAAATCATTGACAACACAATTGGTTGCTTTATTGGGGATGGTGGGATCTGTCTGGATGGATGTGGCTGCAACCGTAATATCTTGTGATCTTCTAACTGCTGTGTCCTCTGTCTTTATTATAAATCTCCTTTGCTCTTGTGAAGATATATGGGCGGAAAATTCCTCTGCCGGCGTTACTTTGCCGGAAGTGTGGAGGAAAATGCAGCTTCAAGAAATTTCCCATCTTATTTCTCTCTCAAGTGCTTGCTGACTTTTTACATCGGAACAGGGAGTAGGGCAGACATCCTCTCGAACCTGATTACAAATTATATCACACACTCACACACACAGACTCTCACACACTCTCACACACACACTGACTTTCACACACTCTCACACAATCTCACACACACACTGACTCTCACACACTCTCACACAATCTCACACACTCTCACACACACACTCTCACACACTCTCACACACACTCTCACACACATGCTCTCACACACTCTCACACACACTCTCACTCTCACACACTCACACACACATACTCTCACACACTCTCACACACACTCTCACACACACTCTCACACACTCTCACACACACTCTCACTCTCTCACACACACTCTCACACACTCTCACACACACTCTCACTCTCTCACACACACTCTCACACACACTCACACACTCACACACTCACACACACACACACTCACACACACACACACACACACTCACACACACACTCACACACACACACACACACACACTCACTCTTACACACACACTCACTCTCACTCACACACTCACACTCACACACACACTCACACACACACACACTCACTCTCACTCACACACTCACTCACACATTCACACACACACTCACACACACACACTCTCACACACACTCTCACACACACTCACTCTCACTCACACACTCACACACACACTCACACACACACTCTCACACACACACTCACACACACACACTCACACACACACTCACACTCTCTCACACACACACACACACACACACACACACTCACACACACACTCACACACTCACACACACTCTCTCACACACACACTCACACACACACACTCTCACACACACACTCTCACACTCTCACACACACACTCTCACACACACACTCTCACACTCTCACACACACACTCTCACACACACACTCTCACACACACACACACACACACACTCACACACATACTCTCACACACTCTCACACACACACACACACTCCCACTCACACACACATTTACACACATATATACTCACACTCACACATGTACACACCCACACTCAGACACATTGTGAATGTATATTTCACCTCTCCTTTCATACAGAAATGACAGGCAGGAAAAGACCTACTGGTCTATCCAGCCTGTCCCACACAGTTATGCTTCACGATACGGGCACTCCCCACCCCACCCAGAGCCATGCGATCTCCTGGGCGAGGCAGATAAAACCCCAGGCCAATTGGGGGGGGAAACAACTGGAAGATTCCTCTCCGACCCCCCTGAAGCGATGGAAATTAGTTCAGAAGCTCCCACCGGCCCTGATTTCTGTTACAGGAGACCTATCTCCTGTACGAGGCAATTGTTGATTTAATCATTCATTCATTACAGTAAATATAACTCTGCATGCTTTCAAAATTGCAAAACTAAAAATAAAGTGTAAAAAGGATTTGAAACATTTGAAGTTACATTCTAACATCATCCCAGTGCTGTTAGACAACCAGAAACATGGTATGTTTTTAAGTATAAGCACAGCCTCTTACACTGAACGAGTGAGTGGGTACCAAGAATGGATCTGCAAAGGTTTCAGGGAGAGGAGGATAGGGAAGGGGGACGTGCCCGGCTTTAGAAGTTTCCAGAACTCTCTCTCTAACTTTATCCTTAATTCAAAAATCCCAGAAACATTCCACCAATTCTATCAGAGAGAGAGGGAGGGAGGGAGGGAGGGAGAGAGTGAGAAGGAGAGATGGAGGGAGAGAGAGAGAGAGAATGAGAGAGGGAGGGAGAGAAAGAGAGAGCAGACACGGAGGGAGAAAGAGGGAAACGGAGAGAGGGAGGGAGAGAGAGGAGGGAGAGAGAGGAGGGAGGGAGAGAGGAGGGAGAGAGCAGGATAGAAAGAGGGAGAGATAGAGAGAAGGTGGGAGAAAGAGGAGGGAGGGAGAAAGGAGGGAGAGAGCAGGATAGAGAGGGAGAAATAGAGAGAAGGAGGGAGTGAGAGAGGAGGGAGGGAGAGAGGAGACAACGAGGAGAGAGGGAAGAAGAGGAAGAGAGGGAGAGAGAGAAGGAGGGATGGAGAGATAGAAGAGAGAGGGAGGGAGAGAGAGAGAAAGAACAATCTACCCACCAATTTGTTGAACACAGACCCAGGCTTTATGAGATTGTAAAACAATAACGACTGGAATCAGGAGTGGGCTAATTCGGGCCTCAGTCCCACTTCAGGCATGAAATTATCCTTGGGCTGATTTAAAAGAACAGTCAGATATTATGTGGGGAGACTGGAGAAGCTGGAATTGCTCCCCTTAGAGCAGAGAAGGTTAAGGGGAGATTTAATAGAATTATGAAGGGTTTTGATAGAGAAAATAAGGAGAAGCTGTTTCCAGTGGCAGGAGGGTCAGTAACCAAAGGACACAGATTTAAGATAATTGACAAAAGAACCAGACGGGGAGATGAGGAGAATTTTTTTATGCAGCGAGTTGTTGTGATGTGGAACGCGCTGCCTGAAAGGGCGGTGGAAGCAGATTCAATAGTAACTTTCAAAGGGAATTGGATAAATACTTGAAGGGGAAAAATCTGCAGGGCTATAGGGAAAGAGCAGGGGGGAGTGGGACTAATTGGAGAGCTCTTTCAAAGAGCCGGCACAGGCACGATGGGCCGAATGGCCTCTTCCTGTGCTGTAGAATTCTGTGATTACACATCATTTCAAGTGAAACTTTGTAAAACACGCCCAACTTTGCTGCTGATAAATATCTTCCTAGTAAACTTAGAAGAAACCTCTTTTTCTCCCCGCCACAGGTAAGGACTCAACTGCGCTTTAAGATGAACTGTGGGGCTGCTTGCTACCCAGGCACACACAGGCAGACACATTGCAAGCTCCCTCTTTCTCTTGCAGCCAACACACAAGTGAATTTGAAAGTTAAAGCCAAGCTGCAAAGTGCTCCCTTTTTAATAGGAGACTCTTTATAACCCTTCCCTCAGCACACTTGCCATTTAATGGCTGTAGCCTCACTTAGCCATTCACAGGGTAGATTTATCACATTTATATTGTTGCATGACATGAAGTGGGAGAAGCAAATCATTTATGGGCTTGGGTTTTCGATGGGCTGATTGTCCCCGTTCCTGACCTTCCATCAATGGAATCGGATTTAAAACGGATGCAGATGGAAATTGGGAGCAATTTCGCAGCAAATTACAACCAATGCTGGAAATAATGTAAAGGATAGATAACCCTTGGTGAAATCTTACCCCAGGAGTCAGTGAGTTGCACCTCTCTCTCTCCCTCTCTCTCTCTTCCCTGTTTAGATTTCCCTTCTGCTTACCTGTTGTCTTGCCCTGAACTCGAAGGGATCAGCGACACTCCGTCCCTTCAAATCCTCCCAGCAGCTGCAGCACCATCCTGGGCTGGTCTTGGAGGCTGAAGATTGCCAGCAATGTCTCTCCACTTCCTCAGACTCCTCTCGTGTTATTAACCTGAGGATATTTCCCACCCTTCTTCCTCGACGGTTGGATTTTGGAATTAAAACCTCTTCAAACTTTCAATATTTCACAGCGACGCCGCCTCCCCCGAAGTCTTCACTTTATCTCCAGCAGAAGGTCCGCAATTATATAAACAAGAAAAAGATGAGTAAGTCCAGCAACAACTTCTTGTTGATTTGTGCTTGCGATTTGTTTGCATATATCTCCCTGATGTTGCGAGATGTTGCTGATAAGGACGGTGACTGTTGGCACTGTGTGCGTGTGTGCTGTTTACTGGGAGAAATATGCTGCTTGAGATACTGATCTTGGAGATATTGTGTGATGTGTGATCTGTGGTGAGAGTGAGAGGGAGCTGGGCTGGGCCACTGTGCTGCTGTTGCTGATGCTGCCTTGGCTCTGCAGGGACCCCATGCTCCGTGCGCTAGGGCACAGTGCCACCCAGAGCCCGTCTTGGCAAACGCACAGACAGCAACAGCAATCCTACCCGGTAACAGCAGTAGAAGATGTACTGGCTCAGGGGATAGGATGACCCTGAACTGGTGGGTGGAGGGAGCCTGAGTACGGGACATATCACAAACATCCCCCCCACCCACCTCCCTGTCTCTGTAGCCCTCTCCAGCCCTACAACCCTTCGCGATCTCTGCACTCTTCCAATTCTGGCTTCCATGATTCCTATCGCTCCACCATTGGAGGCCGTGCCTTCAGCTGCCTGGGCCCTAAGCTCTGGAATTCCCTCCCTAAACCTCTCCACCTCTCTCTCCTCCTTTAAGATGCTCCTTAAAACCTACCTCTTTCGGTCACCTGTCCTAATATCTCCTTATGTGGCTCAGTGTCAAATTTTGTTTGATAATCGCTCCTGTGAAGCGCCTTGGTTCATTTTACGATGTTAAAGGCGCTGCATAAATGCAAGTTGTTGTTGTTGTTGCGTCTAATAAAAACTTCACTAAAAATAGAGAAAGAAAATCCTCCATGAGTTTGTGGAGATCTGAAACAAAGTAATAAAGAAAGAACTTTGGTTCATGAACTCAGGACGTTTCACAGCCAATGAAGTACTTTTTTGGAGTGTAGTCACTGTTGTAATGTGGGAAACGCGGCAGCCAATTTGTGCACAGCAAGCTCCCACAAACAGCAATGACCAGATCATCTATTATTTTTAGTGGTGTTGGTTGAGGGATAAATATTGGCCTCAGGACACCGGGGAGAACTCCCCTGCTCTTCTTCGAAATAGTGCCACAGGATATTTTACGTCCACCTGAGAGGGCAGACGGGGCCTCGGTTTAACATCTCATCCGAAAGACGGCACCTCTGACAGTGCGGCACTCCCTCAGCACTGCACTGGGAGTGTCAGCCTGGATTATGGGCTCAAGTCCCATGACCTTCTGACTCAAAGGCGAGAGTGCTACCCACTGAGCCATGGCTAACACCCAAATACTGGAAATATGCACAACTGCATCTGACTCGAGAAAGGACAAGTTAATGTTTCTAGTGAAAATTCTTTGTGGAAACAGAAAGAAAAACGAGACCCTAGACAGGACTGAAGAAAACAAAAGGGAATGGGGAAGATTACAGTGAGGAGTCAAGACTGCTGACACCTATCATAGGAACATAGGAACAGGAGGAGGCCATTCAGCCCCTCGAGCCTGTTCCGCCATTCAATGAGATCATGGCTGATCTGTGACCGAACTCCATATACCCGCCTTTGGCCCATATCCCTTAATACCTTTGGTTAACAGAAAGCTATCAATCTCCGATTTAAAATTAACAATTGATCTAGCATCAATTGCCGTTTGCGGAAGAGAGTTCCAAACTTCTACCACCCTTTGTGTGTAGAAGTATTTCCTAATTTAATTCCTGAAAGGTCTGGCTCTAATTTTTAGACTATGCCCCCTAGTCCTAGAATCTCCAACCAGTGGAAATAGTTTCTCTCTATCTACCCTATCTGTTCCCCTTAATATCCTGAAAACTTCGATCAGATCACTCCTTAACCTTCTAAATTCCAGGGAATACAACCCTAATTTGTGTAATCTCTCCTCGTAACTTAACCCTTGAAGTCTGGGTATCATTCTGGTAAATCTACGCTGCACTCCCTCCAAGGCCAATATATCCTTCCTAAGGTGTGGTGCCCAGAACTGCTCACAGTACTCCAGGTGTGGTCTAACCAGGGCTTTGTATAGCTGCAGCATAACTTCTACTGCTCATAAAAGAGTTTAATGGGTTTAATGAAATGGTTGCATTTATATAGCACCTTTCATATCCTCAGGCCATCCTGTCTCCCTCTCTCAAACAGTCACTCTCGAACTGTCACTATCTATCTCTCACTCACACACACAGTCACTTTCTCTGTCTCTCAATTTCTCTTTTTCTCATGCTCATCCTTTCTCCGTGTCTCTCAGTCATTCTCCCTCCATCCCCTTCTCTGTTACTTTTTTTTTTATTCGTTCATGGGATGTGGGCATCGCTGGCAAGGCCAGCATTTATTGCCCATCCCTAGATGCCCTTCAGAAGGTGATGGTGAGCCGCCTTCTTGAACCGCTGCAGTCCGTGTGGTGAAGGTACTCCCACAGTGCTGTTAGGGAGGGAGTTCCAGGATTTTGACCCAGCAGCGATGAAGGAACGGCGATATATTTCCCAGTCAGGATGGTGTGTGACTTGGAGGGGAACTTGGAGGTGGTGGTGTTCCCATGCGCCTGCTGCCCTTGTCCTTCGAGGTGGAAGAGGTCACAGGTTTGGGAGGTGCTGCCAAAGAAGGCTTGGCAAGTTGCTGCAGTGCATCTTGTAGATGGTACACACTGCAGCCACGGTACACCGGTGGTGGAGGGAGTGAATGTTTAAGGTGGTGGTTGGGGTGCCAATCAAGCGGGCTGCTTTGTCTTGGATGGTGTCGAGCTTCTTGAGTGTTGTTGGAGTTGCACTCATCCAGGCAAGTGGAGAGTATTCCATCACACTCCTGACTTGTGCCTTGTAGATGGTGGAAAGGCTTTGGGGAGTCAGGAGGTGAGACACTCACCACAGAATAGCCAGCCTCTGACCTGCTCTTGTTGCCACAGTATTTATGTGTCTGGTCCAGTTAAGTTTCTGGTCAATGGTGACCCCCAGGATATTGATGGTGGGGGATTCGGTGATGGTAATGCCATTGAATGTCAAGGAGCGGTGGTTAGATGCTCGCTTGTTGGAGATAGTCATTGCCTGGCACTTGTGTGGCGCGAATGTTACCTGCCACTTATCAGCCCAAGCCTGAATGTCGTCCAGGTCTTGCTGCACGCGGGCATGGACTGCTTCATTATCTGAGGAGTTGTGAATGGCACTGAACGCTGTGCAGTCATCAGCGAACATCCCCATTTCTGACCTTATGATGGAGGGAAGGTCATTGATGAAGCAGCTGAAGATGGTTGGGCCTAGGACACTGCCCTGAGGAACTCCTACAGCGATGTCCTGGGGCTGTGATGATTGACCTCCAACTACCACAGCCATCTTCCTTTGTGCTAGATATGACTCCAGCCAGTGGAAAGTTTTCCCACCGATTCCCATTGACTTCAGTTTTACTAGGGCTCCTTGATGCCACACTCGGTCAAATGCTGCCATGATGTCAAGGGCAGTAACTCTCACCTCACCTCTGGAATTCATCTCTTTTGTCCATGTTTGGACCAGGGGTGTAATGAGGTCGGGAACCAAGTGGTCCTGGTGGAACCCAAACTAGGCATCAGTGAGCAGGTTATTGGTGAGTAAGTGCTGCTTGATAGCACTGTCGACGACACCTTCCATCACTTTGCTGATGATTGAGAGTAGACTGATGGGGCGGTAATTGGCCGGATTGCATTTGTCCTGCTTTTGTGGATAGGACATACCTGGGCAGTTTTCCATATAGATGCCAGTGTTGTAGCTGTACTGGAACAGCTTGGCTAGAGGTGCGGCTAGTTCTGGAGCACAAGTCTTCAGCACAACAGCCGAGATGTTGCCGGGGGCCCATAGCCTTTGCTGTATCCAGTGCACTGAGCCGTTTCTTGATATCACGTGGAGTGAATCGAATTGGCTGAAGACTGGCTTCTGTGATGGTGGGGACCTCAGGAGTAGGCCGATATGGATCATCCACTCGGCACTTTTGGCTGAAGATGGTTGCAAACACTTCAGCTTTGTCTTTTGCACTCACGTGCTGGGCTCCACCATCATTGAGGATGGAGATATTCATGTAGCCTCCTCCTCCCATTAGTTGTTTAATGGTCCACCACCATTCACGACTGGATGTGGCAGGACTGCAGAGCTTTGATTTAATCCATTAATTGTGGGATCGCTTAACTCTGTCTATAGCATGCTGCTTCCGCTTTTTAGCATGCATGTAGTCCTGTGTTGCGGCTTCCCCAGGTTGGCACCTCATTTTTAGGTACGCTTGGTGCTGCTCCTGGCATGCTCTTCTACACTCCTTATTGAACCAGGATTGGTCCCCTGGCTTGATTGTAATGGTAGAGTGAGGGATATGCCGGGCCATGAGGTTACAGATTGTGGTGGAATACAATTCTGCTGCTGCTGATGGCCCATAGCGTCCCATGGATGCCCAGTTTTGAGCTGCTAGATCTGTTCTGAATCTATCCCATTTAGCACAGTGGTAGTGCCACACAACACGATGGAGGGTGTCCTCAGTGTGAAGACGGGACTTCGTCTCCACAATGACTGGGCAGTGGTCACTGCTACCAATGCTGTCATGGACAGATGCATCTGCGACAGGTAGATTGGTGAGGACGAGGTCAAGTAGGTTTTTCCCTCGTGTTGGTTCTCTCACCACCTATCGAAGGCCCAGACTGGCAGCTATGTCCTTCAGGACTCGGCCAGCTCAGTGAGTAGTGGTGCTACCAGGCCACTCTTGGTGATGGACATTGAAATCCCCCACCCAGAGTACATTCTGTGTGCCCTTGCTACTCTCAGTGCTTCTTCCAAGTGTTGTTCAACATGGAAGAGTACGGATTCATAAGCTGAGGGAGGGCAGTAGGTGGTAATCAACAGGAGGTTTCCTTGCCCATGCTTGACCTGAAGCCATGAGACTTCATGGGGTCCAGAGTCAATGTTGAGGACTCCCAGGGTCACTCCTTCCCGACTGTATACACCACTGTGCCACCACCCCTGGTGGGTCTGTCCTGGTGGTGGGACAGGACATACCCAGGCATGGTGATGGAGGAGTCTGGGACATTGGCTGAAAGTTATGATTTTGTCAGTATGACTATGTCAAGCTGTTGCTTGACTAGTCTGTGGGACAGCTCTCCCAATTTTGGCACAAGTCCCCAGATGTTGGTGAGGAGGACTTTGCAGGGTCGACTGGGCTGGGTGTGCTGTTGTTGTGTCCGTAGCTGGTGCCAAGGTCGATGCCGGGTGGTCCGTCCAGTTTTATTCTTATTGCTTTTCGTAGCGGTTAGTTACAACTGAGTGACTTGCTCGGCCATTTCAGAGGGCAGTTAAGAGTCAACCACATTGCTGTGGGTCTGGAGTCACATATAGGCCAGACCAGGTAAGGACGGCAGATTTCTTTCCCTAAAGGACATTAGTGAACCAGATGGGTTTTTACGACAATCCGATAGTTTCATGGTCACCATTACTGATACTAGCTTTTTATTCCAGATTTATTTAATTAACTGAATTTAAATTCCCCAGCTGTCGTAGTGGGATTTGAACTCACATCTCTGGATCACTAGTCCAGTAACATAACCACTATGCTACTCTCTCTCTCAGTCTCTGTATTTCTGGTTCAATTCTTTTCTGTATCAGTTTCTCTCTTTTCCTCTGTCACTCTCTCTTTTTATCTCTCAGTCTTTCTCTATTGCTATCTCTATCAGTCTATCCCTGTCTCTATCTCTATATCAATTCCGACAGTCTTTTTCAATCTCCTCTCTCTTTGTCTCTATCAGCTCTTTCTCTTCCTATGTCACTTTATCTCAGTCTCTTTCTCTATCTGTCTCGCTATCTCTGGCTCAGTCTCTATCAGTCGGTCTCTATCTGTCTGTATCACTATCTCTATCTCTGTAGCTCTCTCTGACTGTCTTTCTCAATCTCTTTCTCTCTCTTTGTCCCCATCAGTTCTTCTCTTTCTTTCCCTGTCACTCTCTCTATCTCTCAGCCTCTACCTCTATCTCTTATTCAGTTGCTATCTCAGTTTCTCCCTCCAGTTTGGTTCAGTGGGGTATAAATGGAAGTGCTTCCTTTCTAATATATTTTTAAAGTAATAACAGGGAAAAGAAATAGACCTTAAATGGAGCAAAGGAGCAGAGAGACCGTGGCGGCAGATACATAGGTCATTAAAAGTGGCAGCATGGTAGATAAGGACATTAAAAAAAGACAAATGGGATCCTTGGTTCAATATCTAAAGGCTTAGAACGCAAAAATAAGGAGATAATGTTGAACTTGCAGAATCTCGTAGTTGGGCCGCAGTTGGAGAGTTGTGAGCGTCTCATTCTATGAAGGTCATAAAAGCAATGGAAAAATTGCAGTGTGGATTCACTGGGATGGTACCAGGGATGAGGGGGTTGCACTTATGAAGACATTGGTAAGTTGGGGTTATTTATCACTAGAGTTAAAAGATTAAGGGTGAACATAAGAGCATGAGAAATAGGAGCAGGAGTCGGCCATTCGCCCCCTCGAGCCTGCTCTGCCACTCAATAAAATCATCGCTGATCTTCTACCTCATCTCCACTTTCCTGCACTATCCCCATATCTCTTGATTATCTTAATATTCAAAAATCTATCGATCTCTGTCTTGAATATACTCAATGACTGAGCCTCCACAGCCCTCTGGGGTAGAGAATTCCAAAGATTCACCACCCTCTGAGTGAAGACATTTCTCCTCATCTCAGTCCTAAATGGCCGACCCTTTATTCTGAGACTGTGACCCCTGGTTCTAAACTCCCCAGCCAGGGGAAACATTCTCCCTGCATCCACCCTGTCAAGCCCTGTAAGAATCTTGTATGTTTCAATGAGATCACCTCTCATTCTTCTAAACTCTAGAGAATATAGGCCTAGTCTACTCAATCTCTCCTCATAGGACAATCCCCCCCCCATCCCAGGAACTAGTCTGGTGAACCTTCGTTGCACTCCCTCTACATAGATACATAGATACATAGATACATAGAAGATAGGAGCAGGAGTAGGCCATCCGGCCCTTCGAGCCTGCTCCGCCATTTAATGAGATCATGGCTGATCCTCCAATTCAGTATCCCGTCCCCGCCTTCTCTCCGTAACCCTTAACCCCTTTTGCCTGTAGAAATATATCTAATTCCCTCTTAAATATATTTAATGAGCTGGCGTACACTGCCCTCTGTGGCAATGAGTTCCACAGGTTCACCACCCTCTGAGTGAAGAAATTCCCCCTCATTTCTGTCCTAAATGGTTTAGCCCTTATCCTTAAATTATGTCCTCTAGTTCTGTTCTCACCCGCCAAGGGAAACATCCCTTCTGCATCTAGTCTGTCTAGACCTGTCAGAATTTTATACACTTCTATGAGGTCCCCTCTCAATCTTCTAAACTCCAGTGTGTACATCCCTAAACTACATAGTCTCTCCTCATAGGTCAATCCCGCCATTCCTGGTATCAGCCTGGTGAATCGCCGCTGCACCCCCTCCATGGCAAGAACATCTTTCCTCAGATGAGGCGACCAAAACTGTACACAGTACTCGAGGTGTGGTCTCACCAGTGCCCTGTACAGCTGCAGCAAGGTATCCCTGTTCCTGTATTCCAACCCTTTTGCTATGAAGGCCAGCATACCGTTTGCCTTCTTGATCGCCTGTTGCACCTGCATGCTCGCCTTCAGTGACTGGTGTACAAGAACACCCAGGTCTCTCTGTACTTCCCCCTCTCCCAATTTATTGCCATTTAAATAATAATTTGCCCTCCCGTTCCTGCACCCAAGGTGGATAACTTCGCACTTGTCCACATTATAGTGCATCTGCCATTTATCCGCCCAATCACCCAGTCTGTCCAAATCGCTCTGGAGCTTCCTGGTCTCCTCCTCTGAGCCCACCCCCCCTCCTAGTTTAGTGTCGTCTGCAAATTTGGAAATGCTGCATCCGACTCCCTGATCCAGGTCATTAATGTAAATTGTGAACAGCTGGGGACCCAGGACAGATCCCTGTGGTACCCCACTTGTTACTGCCTGCCATTCAGAAAATGAGCCGTTTATTCCAACTCTCTGTTTTCTATCTGACAGCCAGTTCTCTATCCACGTCAATACTTTCCCCTTTATCCCATGAGCTTCAATTTTCCCTGCTAATCTTTTATGTGGGACCTTATCGAAGGCCTTTTGGAAGTCCAGGTACACCACATCTACTGGCTCTCCCCCATCTATTTTACCAGTTACTCCCTCAAAAAATTCCAATAGATTAGTCAAGCACGATTTACCCTTTGTAAATCCATGTTGACTCTGTCCTATCCTGTCCCCATTTGCTAAGTGCTCCGCTATTTCATCCTTAATGATGGACTCCAGCATTTTGCCCACAACTGATGTAAGGCTTACAGGTCTGTAATTACCTGCTTTTTCCCTACTCCCCTTTTTGAATAGTGGGGTAACGTTAGCTACCCTCCAATCCATGGGCACTGTTCCCGAGTCTAATGAATTCTGAAAAATCATACTTAGTGCATCCGCTATCTCTAGGGCCACCTCCTTCAGCACCCTAGGATGCATGTTATCAGGCCCTGGGGATTTGTCCGCCTTCAATCCCTTTAGCTTCCTTAACACCATATCCTTAGAGATATTGACTTGCGTCAGTTCCTCCTTTGCAAATGTCCCTATTTTTCCCGATATCCCAGGGAGGTTTTTTGTGTCTTCCTTCGTAAAGACTGACCCAAAGTATGCATTTAGTTGGTCTGCCATTTCTTTATTTCCCGTTATATATTCCCCCGTATCTGACTGCAATGGGCCAACTTTGGTTTTCACCAGTCTTTTCCTCTTGATATACTTATAAAAGCTTTTGGAGTTAGTTTTTATATTTTCCGCCAGCTTGCTTTCGTAAGCTATTTTGCCCCTCTTGATTAAGCCCTTTGTCCTCCTTTGCTCTATCTTAAACTGTTCCCAATCTTCCGCTCTGGCGCTTTTTTTGGCTATTTTATACGCCCTATCTTTGGATTTTATGCTGTCTCTAATTTCCCCTGTTATCCACGGTTGAGTCACCTTTTTAGATTTCCTTTTATGCCAGATTGGTATAAACAATTTTTGCAATTTTGTCATTCTATCTTTAAATGCTTGCCATTGTTTATCTACCTCCAGTCCTCCCAGGAACGTTGTCCAATCAGACCTACTCAGTTCCCGTCTAATGGCATCATAATTCCCCTTGTTTAAATTCAGGACCTTAGTATCTGAGTCAATTTCTTCGCTCTCCATTTCGAGTGAGAAATCGATCATGTTATGATCGCTCTGACCCAAGGGTCCCCGTACAACAAGATTACTAATTAGTCCCTTCTCATTGCACAGTACCCAGTCCAATATAGCCTGTTCCCGAGTTGGTTCCTCGACATATTGATCCAGATAACCATCCCTTAAACACTCAAGGAATTCCTCCTCCTCATTATTTTTACTGATTAGGCTATTCCAATCTATATGTAAGTTAAAGTCACCTATGATGACAGCTGTGCTCTTATTGCACGCTTCTCTAATTTCCCTCGTGATGCCCTCCCCAACCTCTATTTTACTATTTGGAGGCCTATATACCACTCCTATTAATGTTTTTCGCCCCTCGCTATTTCTTAGCTCCACCCATATAGATTCTGTATTAACTGAGTTAATATCCTTCCTTTCAATTGCATTTATCCCTTCTTTTACCAGCAATGCTACCCCTCCTCCCTTTCTTTTTTGTCGATCCTTCCTAAATACTGAATACCCCTGTATGTTAAGCTCCCAGCCCTGCTCACCCTGCAACCATGTTTCCGTAATCCCAATTAGATCATAATTATTAACCTCTATTTCCACAGCTAATTCATCTACCTTGTTCCTGATGCTTCTCGCATTAAGGTATAAAACCCTCAGGCTTTTTTTATGCTCACATTTTTTATGAATTGGTTTGGCCCTTTGTTTTTTGTTCCTGACCCTTTTACCATTTATTTCTGTCTGCCTTTCACTTTCCTCTATTTCACTACATAGGTTTCTAGCCCCCTGCCATACTAGTTTAAATGCTCCCGAACTGCTTTATCAAAAATTACCCCGAGAACATCAGTTCCATCTTTGCACAGGTGTAGACCGTCCCTTTTGTATAGGTCACACCTACCACAAAACTGGTTCCAATGCCTCAAAAATTTAAAACCCTCCCTCTTACACCACTGCTCAAGCCACGTATTTAGCCTAACTATCCTGTTCTCTGTACTCTTACTAGCACGTGGCACTGGTAGTAATCCAGAGATTACTACCTTCGAGGTCCTACTTTTTAGCTTGGCTCCTAACTCCCTAAATTCTACTTGTAGGACCTCTTCCCTTTTTTTAGCTACGTCGTTGGTACCAACATGTATCACGACAACTGGCTGTTCCCCCTCCCCCTCCAGAATGTTCTGCACCCGCGCCGAGACATCCTTCACCCTTGCACCAGGGAGGCAACATACCATCCTGGAGTCTCGGTCGCGACCACAGAAACCCCTATCTATTCCCCTTACAATCGAATCCCCTATTACTATAGCCCTGCCACTCTTTTTCCCTCCCTTCTTTGCAACAGAGCCAGTCATGGTGCCATGAGCCTGGCTGCTGGTGCCTTCCCCCGATGAGTCATCCCCCCCGACAACAGCACCTAAGGCGGTGAACCTGTTGCTAAGGGAGACAACCCCAGGGGATTTCTGCACTACCTTCCTGCCCTTGCTCTGCCTTTTGGTCACCCATGTACCTCTGTGGCAAGTATATCCTTCCTTAGGCAAGGAGACCAACACTGTACACAATACTCCAGGTGTGGTCTCACCAAGGCCCTATATAATTGCAGTAAGACGTCTTTACTCTTATATTCAAATCCTCTTGTAATAAAGGCCAACATACCATTTGCTTTCCTAATTGCTTGCTCTACCTGCATGTTAACTTTCAGTGATTCGTGTACAAGGTCACCCAGGTCCCTCTGAACACCAACATTTCCCAATCTCTCAGCATTTAAAAAATACTCTGCTTTTCTATTTTTCCTACCTGACAGAGATCTTCAAGATTGCGAAGTGTTACTGGGGGGGGGGGGGTAATGTTCACGGTTACCTGGGTGGTGATGAGGCGGAGCAGATTGCTCAGCTGTTGTAGAACCCGCCCGATTGAAATCAATGGGATGAACATTGCACGGCTTCTACAGCATGTGGCCGATTGGCAGCACCAGGCAATTGAGGGTGGAAATGACCCCCCGTGTCACGAACTGCCCCAGTGTCAGCCGTGGCTCAGTATCAGCATGCTCACCTCTTGCTAATAAGTGGTGGAGGAATGACTGTGCGGAGTGGCGGAAAGGTGGTGAGGTTGTTAATGTTTCAGTCGCGACTTTGTTTCCGTTGCTGGGGGGGGACTGGTGAAGGGTGATTGTATGGTACAATGGAATGAACACGATGTTGTAAATGTTTTTAGTATTGAATAAATCCAGTTAAAACAAAAAGCACTCCGAGTCAAAAGGGTGTGAGTTCAAGCCCCACTCCAGAGACTTGAGCGCATAATCCAGGCTGACACTCCCAGTGCAGTGCTGAGGGAGTGCTGCACTGTCGGAGGTGCCGTCTTTCGGACGAGACGTAAAACCGAGGCCCCGTCTGCGAGTGGACATAAAGGATCCCACGACACTATTCGAAGAAGTGCTGTTTTATACAGAGGGGCTGTTTTACACAGAGGGGCTGTTTTACACAGAGGGGCTGTTTTACACAGAGGGGCTGTTTGATACAGAGGGGCTGTTTTATACCGAGGGGCTGTTTTACACAGAGGGGCTGTTTTACACAGAAGGGCTGTTTTATACAGAGGGGCTGTTTTACACAGAGGGGCTGTTTTATACAGAAGGGCTGTTTTACACAGAGGGGCTGTTTTATACAGAGGGGCTGTTTTACACAGAGGGGCTGTTTTATACAGAAGGGCTGTTTTACACAGAGGGGCTGTTTTATACAGAGGGGCTGTTTTATACAGAGGGGCTGTTTTACACAGAGGGGCTGTTTTATACAGAGGGGCTGTTTTACACAGAGGGGCTGTTTTACACAGAGGGGCTGTTTTATTCAGAGGGGCTGTTTTACACAGAGGGACTGTTTTACACAGAGGGACTGTTTTACACAGAGGGGCTGTTTTACACAGAGGGGCTGTTTTACACAGAGGGGCTGTTTTATACAGAGGGGCTGTTTTATACAGAGGGGCTGTTTTACACAGAGGGGCTGTTTTACACAGAGGGGCTGTTTTATACAGAGGGGCTGTTTTATACAGAGGGGCTGTTTTACACAGAGGGGCTGTTTTACACAGAGGGGCTGTTTTACACAGAGGGGCTGTTTTATACAGAGGGGCTGTTTTATACAGAGGGGCTGTTTTATACAGAGGGGCTGTTTTATACAGAAGGGCTGTTTTATACAGAGGGGCTGTTTTACACAGAGGTGCTGTTTTACACAGAAGGGCTGTTTTATACAGAAGGGCTGTTTTATACAGAAGGGCTGTTTTATACAGAGGGGCTGTTTTATACAGAGGGGCTGTTTTACACCGAGGGGCTGTTTTACACAGAGGGGTTGTTTTATACAGAGGGGCTGTTTTATACAGAGGGGCTGTTTTACACAGAGGGGCTGTTTTATTCAGAGGGGCTGTTTTACACAGAGGGGCTGTTTTATTCAGAGGGGCTGTTTTATTCAGAGGGGCTGTTTTACACAGAGGGGCTGTTTTACACAGAGGGGCTGTTTTATACAGAGGGACTGTTTTACACAGAGGGGCTGTTTTATACAGAGGGGCTGTTTTACACAGAGGGGCTGTTTTATACAGAGGGGCTGTTTTATACAGAGGGGCTGTTTTACACAGAGGGGCTGTTTTACACAGAAGGGCTGTTTTACACAGAAGGGCTGTTTTATACAGAAGGGCTGTTTTATACAGAGGGGCTGTTTTATACAGAGGGACTGTTTTACACAGAGGGGCTGTTTTATACAGAGGGGCTGTTTTACACCGAGGGGCTGTTTTACACAGAGGGGCTGTTTTATACAGAGGGGCTGTTTTACACAGAGGGGCTGTTTTACACAGAGGGGCTGTTTTATACAGAGGGGCTGTTTTATACAAAGGGGCTGTTTTATTCAGAGGGGCTGTTTTATACAGAGGGACTGTTTTACACAGAGGGGCTGTTTTATACAGAGGGGCTGTTTTACACAGAGGGGCTGTTTTATACAGAGGGGCTGTTTTACACAGAGGGGCTGTTTTACACAGAGGGGCTGTTTTATACAGAGGGGCTGTTTTACACAGAGGGGCTGTTTTATTCAGAGGGGCTGTTTTATACAGAGGGGCTGTTTTATACAGAGGGGCTGTTTTATTCAGAGGGGCTGTTTTATACAGAGGGGCTGTTTTATTCAGAGGGGCTGTTTTACACAGAGGGGCTGTTTTACACAGAGGGGCTGTTTTACACAGAGGGGCTGTTTTATACAAAGGGGCTGTTTTATACAGAGGGGCTGTTTTACACAGAGGGGCTATTTTACACAGAGGGGCTGTTTTATACAGAGCGGCTGTTTTATTCAGAGGGGCTGTTTTATACAGAGGGGCTGTTTTATTCAGAGGGGCTGTTTTATACAGAGGGGCTGTTTTATTCAGAGGGGCTGTTTTATACAGAGGGGCTGTTTTACACAGAGGGGCTGTTTTACACAGAGGGGCTGTTTTATACAGAGGGGCTGTTTTATACAAAGGGGCTGTTTTATTCAGAGGGGCTGTTTTACACAGAGGGGCTGTTTTACACAGAGGGGCTGTTTTATACAGAGGGGCTGTTTTATACAGAGGGCACTATGGATCACATTTGCTCTACTCATTTCTACACTGTCTCCTCTGGGGATGCGCACATGATACAAAACCTTTCCAGCTCCACTAATGGTTAAATGAGTAACGACACCCGACCAAGCAGAAGGTCCCAGGTCTGGAATGCAGGCTGCAGTGTTGACTGGGCTCGAATGAAGCAGCAGCTGGGGCGCACACACATCGGCCTTAGTGGCCCTCAGCTTGGGGGAGGAAGTCAGCCAGGGTCGCTGCTGGTGTTCACTAGCCAGTGATCCCTGCTGCAAAGTGTGCGCGTGAGCATGTGCATGTTTATCTGCACGTGTGTATGTGCGTGTGCATGTCCATGTCTGTCTGTATGCATGCATGCGTGTGCGTTTGTCTGCATGTGTGTGCATTTGTCTGCATGTATGTGCGTGTGTCTGCATGCGTGTGCGTTTGTCTGCATGTGTGTGCGTTTGTCTGCATGCGTGTGCGTTTGTCTGCATGTGTGTGCGTTTGTCTGCATGTATGTGCGTTTGTCTGCATGCGTGTGCATTTGTCTACATGTGTGTGCGTTTGTCTGCATTGTTGTGCGTTTGTCTGCATGTGTGTGCGTTTGTCTGCATGTGTGTGCGTTTGTCTGCATGTATGTGCGTTTGTCTGCATGCGTGTGCATTTGTCTACATGTGTGTGCGTTTGTCTGCATGTGTGTGCGTTTGTCTGCATGCGTGTGCGTTTGTCTGCATGTGAACTCAGTGGAACTAAAAACCGTGGGAGAGATGTAAAACGGGCTGCCGGCTGCAGACTGGAGGACTGCTAACGTGGTACCGTTGTTTAAAAAGGGCGAAAGGGATAGACCGAGTAATTACAGGCCAGTCAGCCTAACCCCGGTGGTGGGAAAATTATTGGAAAAAATTCGGAGGGACAGGATTAATCTTCATTTAGAAAGACATGGATTAATCAGGGACAGTCAGCATGGATTTGTTAAGGGAAGGTCGTGTCTGACTAACTTGATTGAATTTTTTGAGGAGGCAACGAGGAGGATTGATGAGGGTAGTGCGTTTGATGTAGTCTATATAGATTTTAGCAAGGCTTTTGATAAGGTCCCACATGGCAGACTGGTCACGAAAGTAAAAGCCCATGGGATCCAAGACAAATTGGCAAGTTGGATCCAAAATTGGCTCAGAGCCAGGAAACAAAGGGTAATGGTCAAAGGGCGTTTTTGTGACTGGAAGGCTGTTTTCAGTGGGGTTCCGCAGGGCTCAGTACTGGGTCCTTTGCTTTTTGTGGTATATATCAATGATTTGGACTTGAATATAGGAAGCATGATTAAGAAATTTGCAGATGATACAAAAATTGGCCGTGTGGTTGATAATGAAGAAGAAAGCTGTAGACTGCAGGAAGATATCAATGGACTGGTCTGGTGGGCAGAACAGTGGCAAATGGAATTCAATCTGGAGAAGTGTGAGGTAATGCATTTGGGGAGGGTTAACAAGGCAAGGGAATACACAATAAATGGTAGGACACTGAGAAGTGCAGAGGATCAGAGGGACCTTGGAGTGCATGTCCACAGATCCCTGAAGGTAGCAGGACAGGTAGATAAGGTGGTTAAGAAGGCATACGGGATACTTGCCTTTATTAGCTGAGGCATAGAATATAAAAGCAGGGAGGTTATGCTTGAAATGTATAAAACGCTAGTTAGGCCGCAGCTAGAATACTGCGTGCAGTTCTGGTCACCACATTACAGGAAGGATGTGATTGCACTAGAGAGGGTGCAGAGGAGATTTACGAAGATATTGCCTGGGCTGGGGAATTTTAGCTATGAGGAAAGATTGGATGGGCTGGGGTTGTTTTCTTTGGAACAGAGGAGGCTGAGGGGAGAGCTAATTGAGGTGTATAAAATAATGAGGGGCCTAGATAGAGTGGATAGGAAGGACCTAGTTCCCTTAGCAGAGAGGTCAATAACCAGGGGCATAGATTTAAAGTAATTGGTAGAAGGTTTAGAGGGGAAGTGAGGAGAAATGTTTTCACCCAGAGGGTGGTGGGGGTCTGGAACTCACTGCCTGAAAGGGTGGTAGAGGCAGAAACCTTCATCACATTTAAAAAGTACTTGGATATGCACTTGAAGTGCCGTAACCTACAGGGCTACGGACCGAGAGCTGGAAAGTGGGATTAGGCTGGATAGCTCTTTGTCGGCCAGCACAGACACGATGGGCCGAATGGCCTCCTTCTGTGCTGTAAATTTCTATGATTCTATGATCACCTGTTTTTCAACATCGCACAAAGGCAAGATCTACTCCACAAGGGAAAGGCGAAAATCTAATAATCAAAAGAGATCTGTGGTCGGAATTTTCTGGGGTGTCAGCGGGCGGGATCAGTGGTGGGTCGGGTGGGAAAGTGGGGGTTTTTTGACAGCGGGTCGGGAACTCGCTGTCAACCCGCCACAACCCACCTTTCCCAATATCGGGTCTGGCAGCGCTGAGCAGACCCGACAGGCAGTGACG
This sequence comes from Squalus acanthias, assembly GCA_030390025.1. Lineage (NCBI taxonomy): Eukaryota > Metazoa > Chordata > Chondrichthyes > Squaliformes > Squalidae > Squalus > Squalus acanthias. Next base: position 29,087,818 of record CM059441.1, read on the forward strand.
GGTGACCCAATTAAAATCATTATAATGTCCTTAACAGACCCTCAACAGGCTTTTTTAACTTACTTTTTAACTTTAACTTCATGGCCATGGGAACCACGCTGTTCGGGGGCCATGTCTGTCAACCTGAGGCGGGAGTTCAGTGGCCATTGCTTCAGCTGATTACTTGACAACTTCAGATGTACAGTAAAAGCTCCCACCTGACAGATCATCACTTTCCTCAGCCACAAGCTGTTTCTCAGTCCATTTCCAGCACAGATTCTGCAGGCTTCCCACTTTCCACTCTCCATCCACTCTCACCTCATTGGAAGAACTCTCTCACCATTGATAGAATGCTTCTGTCATCTCTACTTCACCTGCCATTTATTCCACACCAGCAACACCAACAACAACACCAACCTTCTCCGCAATCACCTGATGCTGCACAGGACACAGGGCATCAGCACCCGACCACATTGCTGCCCGGGAGGCCAGGGATGGCCTCACCATGGCCAGATTTACTTCACTTGACGCTGCACACCCTGGCTGCCACATGATGCACCAGGTTGGCAGCACCCCAAACACCATAAAGCATCCCTACAATGCCCAAGCCATTCCTTTCACACTCACCACCATTGCGGGGGGTACCGTTATGTCTCACCATTCACTGCAATTCACTAAGACACTTCCAAAGGTGCACACAAATCTGTCCAAGACCGGAAAGTGTTAAAAATAAAGATTTCAATGTTTGACAGCACATTAACGGAAACTTTAAATGAACATTGGCTAAAATACCCAAGTGCCTACCCTTGTGTGTTGTTAGTTGGTATGATTGCACTAGGATGAGGGTGAGTGTGAGGGGTGGCTAGTGAGATGGGGATGTGATAATGTAGATAGAGAGGGATGGGTGGAGGTGCGAGGTAAGTTGGTGTGAGTAAGGACATGCAGGAGTAGGGTAGGGAAGGCAGCGTGATGGGGATGTGATGAGAGGCACAGCAGGATGAGGTTGAGTGTGGCTTTGTACTAACATTTCGTGATCTACTGAGATCATTGAAGGGTTTGCGCCACTGCACCCAGGTCCTCCTGACCACATCCCTGCTTGTGACCTCCTGTGCAATGTGCAACCAGGTTGCGTTGGTCTCCTGGGGAGGTCTCTTCCACTCATGGGAAGGGAAGAGGACCTCTCTGCGTGCTGTGACTCCCTCCATAAGCATATGGAGGGAGTCATGGGAGAGCCTGGGTGCAGCCCTGCACCTTTGTGCAGCGTTTGTCAGTGTTCGCAGCACCTCAGTGCTGTAGAACACTGACAGCACAAACATCAAAAGTAAGGTGGCCATGGTCCCTTTAAAGAAACCGGCTGATGACGCGTCACGGATGACGTCACCAGACCCGCTTCCTCTAATTGGCCCGGGAAACGCGCTGGGCGGGCTTACCCAGCCCCATTAACATAAATTCATTTTAGACAGCGGGATGGAGCCGGCAGCGGGGCCGCGACCCGCCACCGACACCGGCCGCACCAGGCCCGCCGATGGAGAGCAAAATCCCCGCCTGTGTTTTAGCATTGACAGCTGTTTGAAGAGCTGCTGGTTTGGTTCCTGATATTCTGCTGCCACTGTGTGGTGTTCTTGTGAATTGCTGGTGACAATGCACAACGCAAGCTCCTCATCCTAGACTGAAAAAAATTCCTGCATTTGTTCGATAATTATTTTGGATTTTTCAAAAGTTGGTGAAAAATCAGTAAAAAAAAACAGTGGAAATTTGTCAGAAATAGGAGAACAAAATGATTTTGTTGCACGGGTTAAAGGACCGTGTGTTATAAGGACCATTGGTAAAAAGAAAAAAAAAAGACTTGCATTTATATAGCGCCTTTCACAACCACCAGACATCCCAAAACACTTTACAGCCAATGAAGTACTTTTTTGGAGTGTGATCACTGTTGTAATGTAGGAAACGCGACAGCCAATTTGCACACAGCAAGCTCCCACAAACAGCAATGTGACAATGACCAGTTCAACTGTTTTAGTGATAAGTATTGGCCAGGACACCGGGGAGAATCCCCCTGCTCTTTTTCAAAATAGTGCCATGGGATCTTTTATGTCCAACATGAGAGGGCAGACATGGCCACAGTTTAACATCTCAGTCAAAAGACGGCACCTCCGACAGTGCAGCACTCCCTCAGCGCTGCACTGGGAGTGTCAGCCTAGAATTTTGTGCTCGACTCCCTGGAGTGGGACTTGAACCCACAACCTTCTGATTCAGGACTGAGCCACAGCTGACACTTGGTGAGCATATCGGTGTGCGTTTGTGTGTAAAAGGCAGATTGTTTAACAGGATTGTTTTTGGAGCGAGTACAGGGTTTTGGTCAAGCTGGAAGCTTTGTGTCCAGTTCCAATCAATAGACACTATTCCTAACACTCAACGTCCTTTCCTGGGCCCAGTGTTTGCCGACATCATCGGTGGCTCATTGCTCTTATGATGCCATTTCCAAACTGCTCCCTTCTCAAAGAGCCCACCCTTGACCCATTCTTCCTTTCCCTCTACCGCCTCGTCGTGAGCCTCCCCTTCCTCTGTACGGTCATTGTATGTTTCCACCTCCTCTCTCGCTGCTCACCCTCATCTATAGCCAACTCCCTGTTCAAATCCCTTCAGTCTGGTTTCTGGCCTACCCATAGCACCAAGGATGATACCGGGGCTAAAAGGGTTCAATTATGAGGATGGGTTGCATAGACTAGGCTCGTGTTCCCTTGAGTATGGAAGATTAAGGGACAGATTTAATTGAAGTGTTTAAGATGATTAAAGGAGTTGATGGGGTAGATAGAGAGAAACTATTTCCTCTGGTGGGGGAGTCCAGAACAAGGGGGCGTCACCTTAAAATTAGAGCCAGGCTGTTCAGGGTGAAGTCAGGAAGCACTTCTTCACACAAAGGGTAGTGGAAATCTGGAACTCTCTCCCCCAAAATGCTGTTGAGGCTGGGGGTCAACTGAAAATTTCATAACTAAGAGGGATAGATTTTTGTTAGGCAAGGGTATTAAGGGTTACGGAACCAAGGCGGGTAGATGGAGTTAAGATACAGATCAGCCATGATCTAATTGAATGTGGAACGAGCTCGAGGGGCTGAATGGCCTCCTCCTGTTCCTATCTTCTTCCTATGTAAGGGTCAATGTCCTAACAACATTCACTGTGATTGAGTGCTGGACTTCCTTCTCCTACTTGATCTCTCCATGACCTCCGGCACAGTTGACCATGCCACCCTCCTTCATCTCCACCTCCTCCATGGGACATCCCTTGCTTGGCTGCACTCCTATCTGTCCCAATGCAGCCTGTGCAGCTCCATAGATACCTTCTCCTTCAGCTCCTTCACTGACACCTCCAGAGTCCTCCATGGATCCATCCTTGAACCCCACTTCTTCCTCCTACTTGCTGACTTTGTATTTATATAGCGCCTTTAACGTAGCAAAAAGGCCCAAGGTGCTGCACAGGAGTATTTTAAGACAAAAAATTTGACACCGAGCCACATAAGGATAAATTAGGGCAGGTGACCAAAAGCTTGGTGAAAGAGGTAGGTTTGAAGGAGTGTCTTAAAGAAGGAAAGAGAGGTAGTGAGGCGGAGAGGTTTAGGCAGGGAATTCCAGGGCTTAGGGCCTAGGCAACAGAAGGCACGGCCACCAAAGGTTGAGCGATTATAATCAGGGATGCTCAAGAGGGCAGAATTAGAGGAGTGCAGAGATCTTGGGGGGGGGGGGGGGGGAGGGTTGTGGGGCTGAAGGAGATTACAGAGATAGGAAGGGGCGAGGCCATGGAGGGATTTGAAAACAAGGATGAGAATTTTGAAATCAAGGCGTTGCTTAACCGGGAGCCAGTGTAGGTCAGCGAGCACAGGGGAGATGGGTGAACGGGACTTGGTGCGAGTTAGGACATGGGCAGCCGAGTTTTGGATGACCTCAAGTTTACGTAGGGTGGAATGTGGGAGGCCAGCCAGGAGTGCGTTGGAATAGTCAAGTCTAGAGGCGGTCTTTGTTATGCTGCGGATATGTGGTCGGAAGCTCATTTCAGGGTCAAATATGACACCAAGGTTGCGAACAATGTGGTTCAGCCTCAGACAGATGTTAGGGAGAGGGATGGAGTCAGTGGCTAGGGAACGGAGTTTGTGGCGGGGACGGAAAACAATGGCTTCGGTCTTCCCAATATTTAATTGGAGAAAATTTTTGCTCATCCAGAACTGTATGTCGGACAAGCAGTCTGACAATTTAGAGACCGTGGAGGGGTCAAGAGAAGAGGTAGTGAGGTAGAGCTGGGTGTCGTCAGCGTACATGTGGAAACTGAAGCTGTGTTTTCGGATGATGTCGCCAAGGGGCAACATGTAGATGAGAAATAGGAGGGGGCCAAGGATAGACACATTTGTGACTTTGATGAGAGCCATTTCGGTACTATGGCAGGGGCGGAAACCTGATTGGAGGGATTCAAACATGGAATTGCGGGAAAGATGGGCACGGATTTGGGAGACGACAACACGTTCAAGGACTTTGGAGAGGAAAGGGAGGTTGGAGATGGGGCGGTAGTTTGCAAGGATGGAGGGATCAAGGGTTGTTTTTTTGAGGAGAGGGGTGATGACGGCAGATTTGAGGGAGAGGGGGACAGTTCCTGAGGAGAGCGAACCGTTAACAATATCAGTTAACATGGGAACCAGAAAAGGAAGTTGGGTGGTCAGCAGTTTGGTGGGAATAGGGTCGAGGGAGCAGGAGGTAGGTCTCATAGACAAGATGAGCGCAGAGAGGTCAAGAGGGGAGATCGGAGAGAAACTGGAGAAAGATGTGAGTTCAGGGCTAGGGCAGGGGGGGAACCCTTAGAGGAAGTTTGGCCCAGTGGGCTAGGGGAAGGAAGGGAAGTGGCAGAGGCAGCTGAACGGATGGTCTCAATCTTAGAAGTCCATAGAAGTCCATGAGCTCCTCACATTTGTTATCGGAGGTGAGGGTGGAGGAGACAGGGGAGTGGGGTTTAAGAAGACGGTTAGCAGTAGAGAATAGGAGCCGGGGTTTATCTTTGCATTCCAGAATGATTCTGGAATAGTGAGCAATTTTGGCAGATGAGAGCAGGGCCCGATAATGCTTTATGTGGTCCAGCCAGATCTGGCGGTGAATGGCTAAACCAGTTGTCCACCATATCTGTTCAAGTCTGCGTCCCTTGGACTTAAGGGAGCGAAAATGAGAGCTGTACCAGAGGGAACGGCCAGGGTGAGAGAGGGTAATTGTTTTAGTAGGGACTAGGGCATCAAAGGTGGTGGTGAGGGTGTGGTTGAGCAGATCGGTAGCTGTAGAAATGACATGGTGAATGGAGGGCCAGAGGCTGGACAGTTGGGATTTCATAAGTGCAGTTGTAAGATGGGCTTACATATGTCGACTGAAGACAATTGAGATTGTTAAGGATATCTAACCTACTTTACTCTCCAAATATGTGTCATCCGTGGCTCAGTGGGCAGCACCCTCGCAGTGGGCAGCACCCTCGCAGTGGGCAGCACCCTCGCAGTGGGCAGCACCCTCGCAGTGGGCAGCACCCTCGCCTCTGAGTCAGTAGGATTCTGGGTTCAAATCCCATTCCAGTGACTTGAGCACAAAATCCAGGCTGACACTCCAGTGTAGTGCTGAGGGAGTGCTGCACTGTCGGAGGTGTCACCTTTAGGATGAGATATTAAACCGAGGCCCAATCTGCCCTCTCAGGTGGCCGTTAAAGATCCCACAGCACTATTTTGAAGAAGAGCAGGGGAGTTATTTCTGGTGTCCTGGGCCTGTATATATCCCTCAACCAATATCACTAAAAACAAATGATCTGGTTATTATCATATTACTGTTTACGGGATGTTGCTGTGCGCAAATTGGCTGCTGCATTTCCTACATTACAACAGTGACTGCACTTCAAAAGTACTTCAATGGCTGTAAAGAGCTTTGGGACATTGTGAAACGCAAGTTCTTTTGGCTATCTCCGCTCCACAGCCTGCACTGCAGATTTCTCGGGCGGTGCCCTTCAGCATCTGAGATCGATGCTCTTTTATGCTGTAGCAAGAGCTCCAAGGAGTCACTGACAAATGAGGGAGCCATCAGGGGCCAGGTACCATTGAGCTTAAACTTAGCTCCCAAATTCCCAGACCTCTCTGCCGTCAAGACTAAGCCCAGGCAGAGAGGACCTGCGGGAAGGAGGGAGGAGTACAGTAGCATTATGTTTGTGTGTGTGTGCTAGGCCGTTGTATGAGAGCCTGGTCTCCAATCGTCTTGGATCCCCTTGCCATTGGACCAAGACCTTGCTCTGTCAAGCCTGTGTGGTAGCTGGTGTGCAACGGCCACCCCACGTTAAAAGAATTCATGCACAGGCACCTTCCACCCTTTAAAATGAAGTTCGGGACCTGGAATGTCAGGACCCTCATGGACAACCCCAACAGTGACAGACCGGAACGCCGTACTGCTAACCACCGTCTGCCCCACCTGTGACAGAGACTGTAGGTCCCGCATTGGACTCATCAGTCACCTGCAAACTCATTTTTAATGTGGAAGCAAGTCATCCTCGGTTCCGAGGGACTGCCTAAGAAGAAGAAGCGTTACCATTGAGCAGATTCCTCCCAAATCTATACTTTCACACTTCCCTTCTGTATAAGGCAGAAAAATAGCGAAGCCACCTTTAACGGCAAGCAGCAGCTGCTGACTCGTACAACGTTTGCAACTCCTGGCCAACCAAGATGGAGCCTGCCTCCCTGTGTACAGGATATGAAGGAGAGGAGCCTTCGGACACTGATTGGCCTTCGGACGCTGATTGGCCTTCGGACGCTGATTGGCCTTCGGACGCTGATTGGCCTTCGGACGCTGATTGGCCTTCGGACGCTGATTGGCCTTCGGATGCTGATTGGCCTTCAGACGCTGATTGGCCTTCGGACGCTGTTTGGCCTTCGAACGCTGATTGGCCTTCGGACGCTGTTTGGCCTTCGGACGCTGATTGGCCTTCGGACGCTGATTGGCCTTCGGATGCTGATTGGCCTTCGGACGCTGTTTGGCCTTCGGACGCTGATTGGCCTTCGGACGCTGTTTGGCCTTCGGATGCTGATTGGCCTTCAGACGCTGATTGGCCTTCGGACGCTGTTTGGCCTTCGAACGCTGATTGGCCTTCGGACGCTGTTTGGCCTTCGGACGCTGATTGGCCTTCGGACGCTGATTGGCCTTCGGACGCTGATTGGCCTGCTGTCTATTTTTAGCACTGTCGGTTTTAATTGAGCGATTGGATCTCCCTGCAAGTTGAGATATGAAGAGTGGTGAAGAGCAGTGGAAGGGAAAGAGCACCTGCTCCACGTTCAAATAAAGTCACTGCCGTGTTTTGTCTGAATACATTCAACCAGGTAACAAAAGCCTCAAAGAATGAAAGTTTTCCAAATATTGTCCTCCAATTCTGGCTTCCTTGATTTTCATCGCGCCACCATTGGCGGCCGTGCCTTCAGCTGCCTGGGCCCTAAGCTCTGGAATTCCCTCCCTAAACCTCTCCTCCTCTCCGCCTCTCTCTCCTCCTTTAAGACGCTCCTTAAAACCTACCTCTTTAACCAAGCTGTTTGTCATCTGTCCTAATATCTCCTCATGTGGCTTGGTGTCAAATTTTTGTCTGATAAAGCTCCTGAGAAGCGCCTTGTTTTCTCTATATATATATTGCAGTTTGACATTCCATTCTTCCTCTATTTCCACGGTTGGAAGATGATTCCCCACAGCGTTCCTCCTAGATATCTTCTTTGGCCAGGAGTCTTCCCTCCGCACGGCTGACCCTTTCTCCCGCTTTCAGAATTCCCGTTCTACCTGGACCCCTCCCTCTGGCCTCTTACCCTCTCTAGATCTTTTCATTGCAAACTGCCGCCATGACATCGGCCGTCTCCATTTCTCTGCTCCCCTCACTCACTCCAACCTACCTCCCTCTGAACTTGCAGCACTCCATTCTCTCAGATCCAACCCCGACATTGTCATTAAACCTGCTGACAAGGGTGGTGCTGTTGTTGTTTGGCGAACCAACCTCTACCTAGCGGAAGCTGAATGCCAACTCTCTGACAGCTCCTCCTACCGCCACCTGGACCGTGACCCCACTACCGAACATCAAGCCACCGTTTCCAAGACTGTCACTGACCTCATCTCCTCTGGAGATCTTCCCCCCACGGCCGCCAACCTCATAGTTCCCCAACCCCGCACAGCCCACTTCTACCTCCTTCCCAAGATCTACAAACAGGACTGCCCTGGTAGACCCATCGTTTCAGCCTGCTCTTGCCCCACGGAACTTATCTTTTCCTATCTCGACTCTATTTTTTCTCCCCTTGTCCAGTCTCTTCCCACCTACATCCGTGACTATTCCGACGCCCTCCACCACTTTAACAGTTTCCAGTTTCCCGGCCCCAACCGCTTCCTTTTCACTATGGACGTACAATCCCTCTACACCTCCATCCCCCACCAGGATGGCCTGAGGGCACTCCGCTTCTTCCTTGAACAGAGGCCCAACCAGTCCCCATCCACCACCACCCTCCTCCGCCTGGCTGAACTTGTTCTCACATTGAACAACTTCTCCTTTGACTCCACTCATTTCCTCCAAGTCAAAGGTGTTGCTATGGTTACCCGCATGGGTCCTAGCTATGCCTGCCTTTTCGTGGGATATGTGGAACACTCTTTGTTCCAGTCCTACTCGGGTCCCCTCCCTCACCTCTTTTTCCGGTACATTGATGACTGTATCGGTGCCGTCTCCTGCTCTCGCCCTGAACTAGAAAATTTCATTCACTATGCTTCCAATTTCCACCCTTCCCTCACCTTCACATGGTCCATCTCCGACTCTTCCCTTCCCTTCCTCGACTTCTCCGTCTCCATCTCTGGGGATAGGTTATTGACTAACATTCACTACAAGCCCACTGACTCCCGCAGCTACCTGGACTACACTTCCTCCCACCCTGCCTCCTGTAAGGACTCTATTCCATTCTCCCAGTTTCTCCGTCTCCACCGCATCTGCTCTGACGATGCCACCTTCCATACCAGTGCTTCCGACATGTCTTCCTTTTTCCTCAACCGAGGATTCCCCTCTACACTGGTTGACACGGCCCTCGACCGTGTCCGTTCTATCTCCCGCACTTCTGCCCTCACCCCTGCCCCTCCCTGCCGGAACCACGATAGAGTTCCCCTTGTCCTCACCTTTCACCCCACCAGCCTCCACATTCAATGGATCATCCTCCGCCATTTCCGCCACCTCCAGCGTGATCCCACCACCAAATGCATCTCCCCCTCACCTCCCCTTTCAGCATTCCGAAGGGACCGCTCCCTCCACGACACCCTAGTCCACTCCTCTATCACCCCCAACACCCCTTCCCCTTCGCCCGGCACCTTCCCGTGCAAGCGCAGGAGATGCAACACATGCCCTTATACCTCCCCCCTTCCCACTGTCCAGGGCCCCAAACACCCCTTCCAGGTGAAACAGCGATTTACTTGTACTTCTTGCTATTTAGTATACTGTATTCGCTGCTCACGATGTGGTCTCCTCTACATTGGGGAGACCCAATGCAGATTGGGTGACCACTTTGCGGAACACCTCCGTTCAGTCCGTAAGGGGGACCCCGAGCTTCCGGTTGCCTCTCACTTTAATTCTCCGCTCCATTCCCACTCAGACCTCACCGTCCTCGGCCTCTTGCATTGTTCCACGGAAGCTCAGCGTAAGCTCGAGGAACAGCACCTCATCTTTCGATTAGGCACTCTACAGCCCTCTGGACTCAAAATAGAGTTCAATAATTTCAGATCATAACCCAGCCCCTATCACATATATATATTTTTTTTAATTTTATTTTTATTTTTTTTATCCACACTTTTGTTTGTGCCTTTTTTTCTTCCCTCCCACATGGCAGCTGTCCTTCATTCTGCCAGCGCAATTCACACTTCATCTAGAGCCATCCTTTGTTCCTCAACTTGGCCCATTTCCACCTCCTCTTGCCTTGAATATCTCTTAATGGGGGAAAAATTCAGTTGGTTGCGCCTCCCGTTAGCGCCTTAAGAGGGCGCTAATGGGGCGCAAAGCAACTAGCGCCCGGGCGCGGCAATGTTTGTGCTGCTTGCGAAATTAACTAGACATTTTGCGGCAGCACTAAACACTACCGCCACGATCTCCTGCGCCGGCAGATCGTGACGTCAGTCGAGTGCGCAACGCCCCGGTAGTGCCCCGGAGCGGATATTGAGTGGCGCCCCCTGCCTTACCGCCTGCCGCTAGCAACGACAGGTTGAGGGGAGCGTTTTGGAGTCAGGAAGGGACTGGGGGAGCGCTATTTAAAGGCGACCGCTTCCTGCCTTTTTTTGTTGGTGACATTTTTGAACCACGCATTCTGAGAGAGAGCAAGAGAGACTTCTGGAGAGATTCAACGCTGTGTTAAGGAGTTTTGGGTACTGAGCAGCACTTTGCAGGTTCATTTTGATTTGCCCTTCCTTGTATCGATTTAGAACAGACTGTGGGGGTTGCACTCTGAGCTCTTTCCCTGGTTCTCTCCATTGTTCTTTCCAGCAGATTTGATGTGCAGGTCTCTCCAGGCCGAGATTCAAGGCTGCAATGAGCAGGATGTGGATGGAAAGCAAGATCAACCCTCCCCTTTAAGAACTGGCCGGCGCCATTGTGTCTGTGTTCCATTGCTGACTGACATCACATGAGCTTCGCCAGCGCTCTGAGTTAGCGCCTCGCTCCTCGGCCTTTGCGCCTTAAGACAGATGTGTAGCGCCTGATTTAGCGCTCCAATCACCTCCAGGGGCGATAAAAGTCAAGTTTGCAGTCGGATAATTAGCGCCAGGCGCTAAACTTTGCGCCCGGCTGATAATTGCGCCCCAAACGATATTGAATTTTTCCCCCATTGGGAAATGTCTCAATGTCTCTTAATCTCTCCTGCTTTCTATCCTATCACTGACCTTCCCTTTTGTTGTTTCATCCCCTCCCCCTTTTCCCAGCCCTAAACTTGCTTTAAAATCAATTTCATTTCCTGTTTTTTTCCAGTTCTGACGAAAGGTCTTCGACCTGACATGTTAACTCTGTTTCTCTCTCCACGGATGCTGCCTGGCCTGCTGAGTTTTTCCAGCGTTTTCTGTTGTTATTTCAGATTTCCAGCATCTGCAGTATTTTGCTATCCTCCTAGATATCTGTTTGTTTCTCTGTGTGGTGATGGCTCTCCCTGTACAAGTCTAGACAAACATTTCAATATACAGCACTCCCCCACCCTCCCTTTAGCCATTTACAAAGCTAATTTTGAACTGGGGCAATGATGGGAATTTCAGGGAGAAGCCACGAGATTGTTTCCAGTCAAACCTGCGTCCCCGTTAATTTGTAAGTTCGGTCTAGAGATTCCAGCCGATTGAATTATTCATGGCTTGCGGAGGCAAGGCCTGCAAATCATTGACAATTGTGCTCCCTTGAGTCATAAACATTCATGAGGATTCTTCCCAGGTACAAAGGCTCTGAGAATCTGACTTGGTGCTTTGCCAAATTATGATACTCAATTCCTTTGATGTCTATTGCCTGTGGGCAGTGGAAGGACAGAGAGGAGGATTTTAACCCTAGCCATCCAGTGGAACCAGGACGTTAAAAATCACTCGGGTTATTTACTCGCCCTTGAGCCGCCCGCATACCACTGACCGTGATTTTTACCCGGGCTTCTGGACAGACGTGCAAGGGCCCCCCCACCCCAAAGCCGGCAGACATCATCGGGCCCCGACAGCAATTTTAACTCAGGCCAGGCTGAACTACAACAACAACAACTTGTATTTATATAGCGTCTCTAACGTAGTAAAACATCCCACGGTGGTTGACAGGAGCGATTATCAAACAAAAATTTGACCCCCGAGCCACATAAGGAGATATTAGGACAGATGACCAAAAGCTTGGTCACAGAGGTAGGTTTTAAGGAGCGTCTTCAAGGAGGAGAGAGAGGCGGAGAATTTAGGGAGGGCATTCCAGAGCTTAGGGCCCAGGCAACAGAAGGCACGGCCGCCAATGGTGGAGCGATGGAAATCGGGGATGAAGAGAGTCGAGAGCCGCAAGATGCAGAGGAAGTTTTTTACTTTCCTTTGTGGGGCCAGAAAGAGCAGGAGAAAGTTCAGGCCTCCACTACCCTGGGCACCCCACTTTCCCTCCCCACAGGACCCTCCCGAAATCCCCTTTCCCACATGAGTGAAATCGGGGTCAGAAACCTCCGCTATATTTCATAGCAAGGGAACAATACAAATTTTAGATAAAGAAGGAAAAGCGCTGGAAAGCTTCGGCGATTGTTTATTACTCGATCCGGTGCTGGGCCCTGCATTCATCTGGTCTATTTGAAAAAAAGAGACTGTCAGAAACTATCTCTCTTCAGAAGACATCTGGGATCAGTACGTAGGAATCTGCAGTCACCACTCCACTAACTAGTAAATATACACCCCCATTAGTGTCAGCTGTGGCTCAGTGGGTAGCACCCTCGCCTCTGGGTCATAAGGTTGTGGGTTCATAGGGGGAAAAATTTGGTATCGCCCATTTTGGGGCGCTAATATCGGCCGGGCGCAAAGTTTAGCGCCCGGCACTAATTATCGCCTCCGACTACAAAATTCACCTCTATCGCCCCTGGAGGTGATTTGAGCGCTAAATCAGGCGCCACACATCTCTCTTAAGGCGCTAACGTCGGGGAGCGAGGCGCTACCTCAGAACGCTATCAAAGTTCAGGCGATGTCCGTTACCATGGAAGCCAGACAGACTGGCGCCGTCCAGCTCTTAAAGGGGAGCGGCCATCTTGCTGGCCAACCACTCCCTGCTCATTGCAGCCTTGAATCTCGGCCTGGAAAGACCTAAAGCAGCATTGTGTTGAAGGCACTGATGGATAGGCCCAGGGAGAGAGCTCGGCGCTTCAGCGACCAGGCATTGGTGGCTCTGGTTGGCGCTGTGGAACGGAGACAGGCAGTGCTCTTCCCAGAGAGTGGCAGCAGGCCATTGCCCTGGGAGTTTTGAAGAGTGTAGAGAGAGGTGGCTCAGCACATGTCCTCAAGGAGCCCAGTGCCAAGGACTCACACTCAGTGTCGGAAGAAGTTCAACGACCTCACTCGGGTGGTCAGGGTGAGTACCTGCTTTTCAATACCTCTACATCCCTCCATCTCAACTTCACTCTGTGGCCAGACGGTGTAAATACCCAAATGCCCAACACTCATCCAACAACTATGGCCATCTCATAAAACTCAGATGCACATCCCACACCTTGCAGACATTAATGGCTATTCAACTATGGTAGGCACATCTGCCAAACACATGGCTGCACACTCACTCACATGTTGTCCTTTTTATTTGCAGGCCAAGTTTTCACATAACCGCCGAGAGACCCAGCGGACGGGAGGAGGACAGGCGGACCTACACCCCCTCACTGAGTTGGAGGACAGAGTCCACAGGCTGATTGCCAGCCAGGTCATAGGTGCCGTGGCCGGTGGAGAGGTTGACCCCCTTGGGGACAGCAATGGTATGTTCATCAGCTTTCTCTCCTCTCTCATACCACTTCCCCCTCACAACACCAGCCTTTTACACTTTCAATCCAACTAACTGTCTTCAGTCCTTGCTCCCTTCCTGTCCCCCTGCCCTCATGCTAAAGCCACTCTTGTGCCTTCCTGCTTTCAGATAGTGAACCACCAGCTGACCAGCCTGTCCCTCAGCCTGCCAGTGGCAGCCACACGCCAGAGGAGGAGGAAGAGGAAGCCGGAGCCCCACCGCCTGCGTCTCCCGAGGGAGACACATCCGACACTGGGGCCACGCCTTCCCTGGAGGGGAGCAGGGAGTTAGTGTCTGATGTGGGTGAAGCTCCGGGACCCAGCAGGCTGCAGCATCGTCATGGGGGAAGGGAAGCTCGGGGGCCATCTCCCCGGAGGGTGAGTAGGTGCGCGAGTTCTGCTACACAGGACTCGGATGAGGACCTCGACATCGCGGCCATGAATACGCAGGCCTTGAGCATGCACACTGAGCAGGAAGGTGCTGTCCTCTCTCAGGATGATGGCATTCCTGCTGCCACCACTGCCACTCCGCCATTGCACTTGCCACGGCCTGCAACACAGCCAGCCCAGACTGCTACCGCCCATGCAGAGTTGGTGCAGTCTGCAGCCGGGCCCTCCAGGCCCAGAGTTGGTCGAGGGCGTCTTTCAAGGCCATCTCCAGTCTCTGGATCCAGCATTCAGCAGCCTTCCGCCAGCCTTGCTGCAGCCACTGGGGCCATATTACGGAGGAGCAGTAGGGTGGGAAGGGGGGAAGTGCGCAGGGGATGGAGGTCACAAGGCTGATACTTGGGATGGCAGGAATGACATATGAGAAGAGATTGGGTCGATTGGGCTTATACTCGCTGGAGTATAGAAGAATGAGAGGGGATCTCATCGAAACATATAAAATTCTGACAGGTCTGGACAAACTAGATGCAGGAAGAATGTTCCCGATGGTCGGAGAGTCCAGAACCAGGGGTCATAATCTAAGGATAAGGGATAAGCCATTTAGGACAGAAATGAGGAAGAATTTCTTCACCCAGACAGTGGTGAACCTGTGGAATTCTCTACCACAGAAGGTAGTTGAGGCCAAGTCATTAAATATATTCAAGAATGAGTTAGATATATTTCTTAAAGCTAAAGGTATCAAGGGATATGGGGAGAAGGTAGGTACAGGGTACTGAGTTTGGAGGATCAGCCATGATCTCATCGAATGGCGGAGCAGGCTCGAGGGGCCGAATGGCCTACTCCTGCTCCTATCTTCTATGTTTCTATGTTTTTAATAAATGGGGGGAATGTTTGCGGGAAAGTTTGATGTTCATGTTATTATATTTGTTTAGTGTGTTGCCGCTTATCTCCATGTTGTGAGAATGAGTTTTGTTAGTTCATGAATTGTTGGGTTTGTTTCTAATTGTTTGTCCTGAATAAATAAGACAGAGTTTGTGATATAAATTAAAAAATTTATTGTTACTTTACATCTTTGCTGATTTGACTCATTGCAGCTTTGCCCAGTAATAGGGGATGCGGGATGCTTGCGATGATGTGCTTCTTCATCCCAGAAGCCATCTTCTCTGTCATTCGTTAGAAGCGGTGACTTATCAGGCGTTCACGGATGACCCTTGCAGAGGCAACATTGTGCGCCTCCCTCCCACGTTGGTGCTGCTGATCCTCCTCTTCATCCTCCTCCTCCGCCTCCTCCTCCTCTCCCCCTTCCTCCTCCTGAGGTGGTGCACCAATCCCTGGTGGCAATGGTTGGGTCCTCATAATTGCAAGGTTGTGAAGCATGCAGCACACAACAATGAAAAGCGAGACTTGCTCAGGAGAGTATTGCAGGGTTCCTCCTGAGTGGTCCAGACACCGGAACCGTTGCTTCAAGATGCCGATCGTCTGCTCAATGAGGTTCCTGGTGGCATTATGGCTGTCATTGTTTTGCAGCTCGGCAGGGGTTTTGGGGTTACGGAGCGGTGTCATCAGCCAGGTGCAGAGTGGATAACCCTCGTCCCTGAGGAACCATCCACTAGGTTGACACGGTGGTTGGAAGAGGCCTGGGACACCAGTCTGGCGCAGGATGAAAGCATCGTGGCTGCTGCCAGGATAGCGGGCATTGACGGCGAGGATGCACTGACTGTGGTCATACACTAACTGGGCATTCAGAGAGTGGAAGCCCTTGCGGTTTCGGAACACCTCTGCATTCTCATGAGGTGCTCGCAATGCCACATGCGTGCAGTCAATGGCGCCCTGAACCATGGGGAAGCCCGCTATCCTAGCAAAGCCACATGCGTGTTTGCGCTGTTTGCCCCGGGTCATGGGGAAAGAGATGTACTGGCGTCTCCTTTTGTACAGAGCATTTGTCACCTCCCGGATGCAGCGATGGTCAGCGAACTGGGAGATATTCGCTATGTCCCCAGTTGAAGCCTGGAAGGAGCCGCTGTCACCCTCACTGCCACTGACAGAGATGTCCTGGTCCGGAGCTGAGGCTGGAGCTCTGGTTGTAGGAGGTGGTAGAGCTCAGTGACCACCTCCTTGCTGAAGCGCAGCCTGCGCAAACACTGCTCCTCAGACAAATGAATATCGGAGAATTGCTCCTGGAATACCCTGGGAGGGTAAGGTCTCCTGTGCAGAGGCCTGTTGGCCCTCCTCCCTCTGGCCACGTTTGCCACTCTCTGCGCCTCTGCTGCCTCCGAAGGTGAAGCTGGAGGACGACGCCCCGTGTGAGTGCAGCCCCCATAAAATCTTCTAAATGTGCAAAATATGAAGCTCAGAGAAATAGGAACATCAACAGTGGCGCTGAGGACCAAAATTTCTTAGGAGAGCGTTAAATCTCTCCAGACGTCTCTCTCCCTCTCAACCTGCGTCTGCCAAAAACTTTGCCGACAAGAAAAATCAGGACGCGCGCGCCTTTAAATAGCGCTCCCCCAGCCCCTTCCCGACTTGAAAACGTTCCCCTCTACCTGTCGTTCCTAGCGGCAAGCGCTAAGGCAGGGGGCGCGACTCAATATCCGGTCCGGGGCGCTACCAGATCGTTGCACGCTTGCATGATGTCACGATCTGCGGGCGCAGGAGATCGTGGCGGTAGTGTTTAGCACCAGCGCAAAACGACAGGGCAATTTCGCGAGCGGTGCTAAAAGTGTTAAATTGCTAACACCCAGTTAGCGCCCCCCGGAGGCACTAATGGGAGGCGCTAACCAACAGAATTCTCCCCCCATAGTCCCACACCAGAGACTTTAGTACAAAAATCTAGACCAACACTCCCAGGGCAGTGCTGAGGGAGCGTTGCACTGTCTGAGGGGCAGTACTGAGGGAGCGCACGCTGTTGGAGGGGCAGTACTAAGGGAGTGCTACACTGTCGGAGGGGCAGTACTGAGGGAGCGCGCGCTGTCGGAGGGGCAGTACTGAGGGAGTGCTGAACTGTCGGAGGGGCAGTACTGAGGGAGCGCTGCACTGTCGGAGGGGCAGTACTGAGGGAGTGCTGCACTGTCAGAGAGGCAGTACTGAGGGAGTGCTGCACTGTCGGAGGGGCAGTACTGAGGGAGTGCTGCACTGTCGGAGGGGCAGTACTGAGGGAACGCAGCAATGTCGGAGGGGCAGTACTGAGGGAGCGCAGCACTGTCGGAGGGGCAGTACTGAGGGAGCGCCGCACTGTCGGAGGGGCAGTACTGAGGGAGCGCTGCACTATCAGAGGGGCAGTACTGAGGGAGTGCTGCACTGTCGGAGGGGCAGTACTGAGGGAGTGCTGCACTGTCGGAGGGGCAGTACTGAGGGAACGCAGCAATGTCGGAGGGGCAGTACTGAGGGAGCGCCGCACTGTCGGAGGGGCAGTACTGAGGGAGCGCTGCACTGTCGGAGGGGAAGTACTGAGGGAGCGCCGCACTGTCGGAGAGTCAGTACTGAGGGAGCGCCGCACTGTCGGAGGGGCAGTACTGAGGAAGTGACGCACTGTCCGAGGGGCAGTACTGAGGGAGTGCTGCACTGTCGGAAGGGCAGTACTGAGGGAGCGCTGCACTGTCGGAGGGGCAGTACTGAGGGAGTGCTGCACTGTCGGAGGGGCAGTACTGAGGGAGTGCTGCACTGTTGGAGGGGCAGTACTGAGGGAGTGCTGCACTGTCGGAGGGGCAGTACTGAGGGAGCGCTGCACTGTCGAGGGGCTGTACTGAGGGAGTGCTGCACTGATGGATGGGCAGTAATGAGGGAGCGCTGCACTGTCGGAGGGGCAGTACTGAGGGAGTGCTGCACTGTCGGAGGGGCAGTACTGAGGGAGTGCTGCACTGATGGACGGGCAGTACTGAGGGAGTGCTGCACTGTCGGAGGGGCAGTACTGAGGGAACGCTGCAATGTCGGAGGGGCAGTACTGAGGGAGTGCTGCACTGTCGGAGGGGCAATACTGGGGGAGCGCTGCACTATCGGAGGATCAGTACTGAGGGAGTGCTGCACTGTCGGAGGGGCAGTACTGAGGGAGTGCTGCACTGTCAGAGGTGCCGTCTTTCAGATGAGACATTAAACCGAGGCCCCGTCTGCCCTCTCAGGTGGACGTAAAAGATCCCATGGCACTATTTCGAAGAAGAGCAGGGGTTTTCTTCCCGGTGTCCTGGCCAATATTGATCCCTCGATCAACATCACTAAAACAGATTATCTGGTCATTGTCATATTGCTGTTTGTGGGAGCTTGCTGTGCACAAATTTCCTACATTACAACAGTGACTACACTTCAAAAAGTACTTCATTGGCTGTGAAGCAGTTTGGGACATCCTGAGGCCATGAAAGGCAATGTAGAAATGCAAATTCTTTCTTTCTTTAACTGTTATACAGTCACACCCCCTTTAACTGTTGTAGTCACACACACTCCTAGTACTAACAGATCTTTAACTTCCACCAGAACTATCGGACGATGAAATCACCCAAGATCATAAACAGAAGGAATTAACTGGAAATGTTGCCTAACCACAAAAGCTTCAGAGGTCAGTCAAATGACTCTGCAAAAAACACTCAGTTCATTCCGATAAACGGCCACCACCAGACACACACCTCTTAATAACTAACCAATGCTTGCAAGGTTACAGTGAGCAAGAATCTTGGGGGCAGGAGTGCTTTGTTGTAGCCAGGGTCTGGCAATGCAGAACGAGTGGCGTTGGGGAGGGATGAGTGGAAAAGGGACAGCACCAACACGCAGCCCTCGTAGTGTCGTTACAGGATAGGAAAACCGCTCACAGCAACCAGCTGGAGAGAGCTCGGGCCTGCCTGAGCAGAGTAAGACTGATGCCACAGCCTAAAGCCATCAAGCACTGAGACAGCAGCTGAATACAGCACAAGCACTGCTGTCTCTCCAGTCCCGCACCACTCACGCCGTCCATGCTTATCACGGGCAGCTGGCGTTTACCGTTTGCCATCACGATAGGCGTCGATTTACAAAAGACGTCGCTCAATTCGTATTAAGCGTGACGACTGCTTCGGGCATTTCAAGCAGCTGGTGGATCCTCGCTATCCTGCGATTACCCGTCGTTAAGTCCTTTCAGGCAGCATCCCCCCTCCGCGCCCCCACCCCACCACCCCCCGCCTCCAGTCTCCAGTCTCCCCC